>JANVCC010000261.1:93681-165181 GCA_025345505.1 Todiramphus chloris collaris
AGATGAGATGAGATGAGATGAGATGAGATGAGATGAGATGAGATGAGCTGCTCACTCACAGGGGCAAGCACACCCCAAAGCTGGCCCGTCCTGCCCAGGCTAAGACAGTCCAGCCCCCAGTGCACCCAAAGGGGCAGCCTGGCAACACAGTGTTAGCCTAAATCCTAAAAAGATTTTGAGGCAGTCGGTGAAGCAGAGCTGCCCCGTCAGTTTGCGTAAGCATGACATGATGGTTTCACTCCAAACTCAGATACCTTTGTGTAGGTTAAGCCCTTGTCCTTGCCCTGGAATCTTTCAATGTAAGCCATGCCATCAGCAATCTTAAAAATGAAGTTTTATTAACAGATTATTTTTCATGACTATCTAGATGTCTCCCAAGCACTACGCTGGACCTCTTCAGCTCAGCTCCATTCTCACCGTTTCACTTGCCAGTTTGGCTTCACGATGACTTACACGCTTCAACAGCCAGTTAAGGGGCAATAATTTCCAAACTCATTCCAGTACAGAGATGCCCTTTGGCACACAGTGATCTTCTTCCAGTGACCCTCAGTTCATTGTGCCAGGTGTAGTGCTCTTAACATCACAAGTATAAGCTGATTGTATTTAATATTGTCGACACGCTCGAACTTTACTTCATCCAAACTCTCATTGTCATCTCTCATTTAAATGAAGTAATTAAAATAATTTGGAGTTATTGAGACACACAGGAGGGACACTGTACAAATGTTTTTATATGAGCTGTCAGCAGCTCTCATAGTGTGTTGATTTGGAAGACTTCAGGTCTTAACTTTTCACCCCCACACACACACAAAATGACACAACAGAGTGATGTTTAAACAGCTTCTACAACCCAAAGCCTTGAGTTTTCTCCAAATTGACAGCTACAGGCTGGGAAGTGTGAAAGAAAACTTGTCTGTACTGCTAATGGCCAAAAAGTTACAGATGAAGGCTCCGCAAAATGCATCAGCAATGAGAAAACCTTTCTCTTCCCAGCCTCAGAGCCAGCCCCTTCTCCCACTACCCAAGCCCCGCCAGACACAGGCCAGCACAGTTAGTCACACAAAGTGCTGTCGTACCAATGCACTGTGGTGACCATTCTTTTTTGTCTGAAAATCTACATGGTGGCCACAGCATGCTACATGGTGGCCACAGCATGCACACCTCATTACCCCACAAGCCCACCTACCTATGGGCTGCAAAGGGAAGTTAGAACTGTGGATTAAACCTCAAGTAGGTGAAAGCAAACAGTTTGTGGTTTTGATAAAGGTACTGGAAGCCTGGGCTGTGTTCCATTTTCAGACACGTCACAGATGCCAGTCACTGTGGTGGCAAACTCAGCCAGTCAGGCTAACCAACAGACTGACCTGGCTGGCTGCTTAGGGAGGGGTTGGTTTCAAAATTCAAAACCAGTTCCTTCTTTTCTGACCTGTCATCTCTCAGGACCAGATAACTAATATTTTTCCTGCTATTGCAGTTAGACCAATTTTGCATTGAAGCATAACACATCACAAATAATGTGGGTTATGGAAGCTTGTCTAAGAAGGCAAAGCACAGAGGGAGTCAGCATCTGAGCAAAGTGGCAAGACATTTCTTCGCTGTCTCCAAATTGATTGAATTGCCCTCGGAAAGTGGGGAAATGATAAAAGGATGCATTCAGAGGAGGAATGACAGGAGAGAGGAAGCACTTCAAGGGCAAATTTTGAGGCACAACGAGCATAACAGTCAGCAGGGCAAGTGGCAAGGAATCAGAAATCTGTGCATGTGCATGTACATGTACATATACTTCTGACTTCTAATGCTCTTTAAGTCATCGTCTTGGGAGTGCGAGGGACAGACAGCTGTTGGGACAGCTTGGACATCAGAAGGTAAATCCAAGAACACCTCCTTCTCTCAGTAGGCCTCTGGGTTTCTCTAATAGCTTCCCAAAAGGATCTAACAGCGTTCCATATTTTGTCTAAAGGAGTGCTCTGAATGTAGCCTGCAGTCACACCAGCTAGCTTTGCAGCCGTCAACAGTCTCCATATTCTGCAAATCAGAATTCCCCGAGTACCTCCTGCTTAAGTCTGTAGATTGAAATTATTTGAACATTCATATTTCTTGCTTGAAATCAAACAGGTCTCATATCAATTAATTTAAAATCCGTGTATTTTCACCTTTATTCACATTAAAGTCTGCTCTGTAGTCTGCTTTTTACACCTTTCTGATCTCTGAGCAGCATAAACCTTCTTAGACGTCAAGGTACAAGCTTCATTTCAGTCACTGCTATTGGTAGTAAATTGTGCTGATAAAGGGGAACAATGAAGCTGTAGTTAATTCTTCCAGAGCTCTCTATACTGGTCTGTTTACATATGCTATTTACGTCCATACAACTATGTGAGAACAGACCATTTGTCACGTTTCATAAAGGTAAAATTTTCCTTTGATGGGTCTAACTCCCTCTTAATTTATCAAAGGAAGTAAATGATGCTACAAATTGTTCTCTTGGCTGGGTATTCTTGTCCTGGCTAACTTCACTGAGACTGCACATTCCCACTAGTCAAGCCCCGAGGCCAACGTTTAGTTACACATCCTCTCTGGCTACACTTGCTAAAATGTCTTGTCTCATCTGATGTGCTATATGAAGTGATTTCCAGCAAAAGGAACTTAACTTACTAAACGTAGGCAGAGCTGTTAAGAGAATTTGCACCCAAAATTGTTTTCTTGTTCTTTAGAGGACTGTAAATACACTCAAGAACCTTTAGCTTTTATAAGTATGTACATGGTAAGAAGCTGACAACCTACAGCTGGGAGGTATTACTAATGCAGATGAAACTTGGAGTATCTTAGGTGACTTTAAAATACAAGACTAGTAGAGTTGAGATTAAATTTATTAGGAGCATGTGACATGTGCTTTTGGGTCTAGTAAACAAGAATACTGATACTATCTGTGAGTTCAGTAATGAAGAGACAGACCCACGTGTTGGTTGGTAACCCACCTACACATTGGTTACTGACTGTCTGTTTAATGCAGCCTCTGGAGAAAAAGAGGCTTGATCCTTCCATGTATCAAGGTTCTCTCATGATCTCAGCTGAAAAAAGCATGCAGTCTCATCACCTCTGTTCAAGAAAGATGGACTGAGGATAACCTTTCTGATAAGAAGTGGCCTATTCACTACTTACAAAAGGTAACGACGTCCCTTCTCTGCGATTTTGTTGCATTGGGCTCAACGTCAGGAAAAGAGACCATGACATTTTTTGAGCACATGACATGGTGCTACAAAAAATGTACTCTGGAGATCAGTGATCAGTATAGTGAAGGTCAGTATAATGAGAATCACAAATAATGTCGATGCAAAATATGCTTTTGAAAGTTATGGTCAGTTTTGGTTGAAAAAAGATGCAACAGTCCTCTCAAGCAGGTCCCTGAATGAACGGAGTCAAAGTACACTGTTTATGAAACTCTTGGTATTATCTCACATTGTACAATTTTGCAACCACCAATTACTTTAAAAAAAAAGAATAAAAAATTATTTAGATAATGAAAATAAATAAAAAATTATTACGCATTTGGCGATGTGTTCAAGTAGGTATTGAAGATGCTACGTCTGAATATTAACTGTAGATCTATTCACAACTGAATTCCTGAAAAGGAATTTTCCAAGGACTGAAGTTACTGCAGGAGTTGGAAGCATAAGCTCCAATCCTACAAATACTACTATCCCTAACTTTTACTGCTCCAGGCTGCAAAGTTAGTCGATGTTTGTGGGATCTGATTTGAAATGATGACAAACAGATTATTACTAATACTATCTGGTAACCTCTATTGAATTACAGCTCTCTTGGATTTGTATCAAATTCATCATTCATGTAGGGTTGGGGAATAACAAAAATGCTAATACAACCTCTGTGTAATGTCTCCATGTTTCAGACAAGGCTCCATTAGGATCTCTTCTCTTCCTGCTGGTTCGTTTAGGAAGGCTATGCAAAGTTAGAGTTTGGTTTTCCTTCCTACATCTCACCCTCCAAGATCCTGAAGGAAAACAGAATTTATCTTCTCTTTCCAATTATTACTTATATATGCAAACAGACTAAAATTAAATATGCATCAACCCTTACAGAAGATTTAAAAAAAAATATTTATTAAGCATATACTCTTTAGAATATATTTAAAAACTTCTAAAACATTGAAGGAATCTTCTATCATATGTAAAAGTTTTTATTTTCAGTACTGAAGAAAGCATGTAAGCAAGAACTACTCATGCATAGTAACAGAATGGTAACAGAAGCAGCCACTGGTAACTGAGCCAACGTGTAGAAAACTATTTCACTAACAACTGAAAACTGGGTTAGCAGCTGCACAATACAGCAGAAAAAAGAATCATCTGTCCTGTACAGCTACTGTTTAGTACTATAAGCGGTACCACTCAACTAGTACCTGTTTCTTTTTCAGTAATGAAGTATGTATCTTTTGAAGTGTATATATATATATATATATACACACACACATACACCCTGTAGTACAGAGAAAGCTAAGTAGCTCAGATGCATTCCCACATTAATAGATCATGGTTTATAGCATTAAACAGCCATCTCCATTTTAATAGGTGGATGAGGATTATAATCTTCAATCTGAAAGTCTTCTGCCTTAAAATCACTGATGTCTTCAACCTTACGAAGAATTCTGAGTTTGGGGAAAGGCCTTGGCTCCCTCTGAAGCTGAAATAAAAGCAAGCTTATTGAATAAAGCTAATACTTGAAGGTAGGGATTTTGTGTTATACATTATGTCTCATTAATCTCAATTCAGATTACATTATGTAGATTTTCCCTCCTCCCCAAGATTTATACTAAAAAAAAAAAAATATATATATATAATATATATTATTATAATACATTTAGGTGGAATCTAATATTTTGCTGGGGAGCAGTAGCATAATTTTAAAGTGGATGCCCTGCTGACCCAAGTGCACTGCAAGCATCTTAGGTTGCAAAGCAACTCCAGTGGTAACAGATTAGACTCCTCTCAGAGGAAACAAAATTGGATATTCTGACCTCAGGTGTGAATCAAATGTGCTGCAGTTTCTCCCAGGAACATTCGGGGTCAAATGAATAAGCCATTCCCTGATGGTTTTGAAGCATATGAATGGCGATGACGCTCAGTCCCAGCTATGTCTAATCAAACAAAATTCTGATTTGCTCCTACTGCAACAAATTACTTCCTGAAGAAACTACAGCCTTATTCAGACGCACAGTAATGCTGATTAACTCTGGGAATTGTTAAGTTATCCTTTTCTGACATACATTTCAGACAAGACATTTTATTCTGTGGTTTTTATCTATGTTAGGCAGTATGTTTTTATCAGCTTTTGGAATGATGAAGTCAAAAGTCAGGGTACAGATTTTGGATCTCTCACTTGGTTCTAAAAGAGCACACTGATGTACATTTCATTTGTGCTTGTCTTGTATTTCTGTTTGTGACCCAGTCTCAACAGAGGTTAAGATACTACAATTATTAGTGTAGAAATCGAAGAAAAGCCACACAAATTAATATTTGCAAAAGGATCTATAACAGGAAGATAATTTTGTATTGGATACACATTGTGGAAGTCAGAAGTACGTAAGGATACAGAGTAAGTACTTACTTGAACTTTCAGAGGTTCCACATGATTCAGGTATATGTGAGCATCTCCTAATGTGTGTATGAACTCTCCAGGCTGAAAAGCAAGGACAGTAGAAGTGGTTTTCAATAGCCAGGTGTCAAGAAAGCAAAACATTACAATGCTTACACTACTGATGCTTGGCATCTTACACCTAGTGTGGTGTTGCAGTTCCTGTACTCAGCTGGATTATCAAGACATCTTTGGACACCATCTTCCCAGAGTAGTGCATAATTAATAAAAAAGATCACGACATTTCCACTAGCTTAACAAAAAATTTATCTTTGAAATCCTGCTAGGATAATACCTCAGTAAATGAATGGAGCACTACTGATCTGTTCACCAAGCTGAAAATAGGTGAGGCAGTGTCATCTAGCTTTTCCACTCCATTTCCAATAATTAGGACTTGCCAAAGCTGGTTTCAAACCAGTTCCCTGAGCTACTAATAAACAATGCAGTTCGTGGCAGTGGAGGTGTCAGTCACCCCAAAGCACTTACCAAGCATCAAGAAGGGTTTTGCAAGCTTGCAGGTTATGTGACTTAGCAGCCCCTGTGCAATCTAATTTAATTCAGGTAAATTTTATTTGCTACTTTACTGGCCTCTGACCAATGTAGATCAGCTCTCAGATATATTATGCTAAAACCCACCAAAGCTGTGAGAGGAAATGGCTGGGAAGCAACAGCTGCTTCATGGACAAAATGTTACTCTGAACTTTTTCAGGTCCCTTGGCCTAATTTATGAAGTATGTCTGCAACTGCTGTGACATCCAGTTCTTCCCTAAGTTCCCCTTCGTGTTGCTAGTAGCTGGGAGGATCATGCCCAACCAGCCTTGCTAGTATAATGTTCTACATGCTCTAAAGAAAAGGGGGTTTGACTTGTACAAGATTGTGATGTGTTTACATTACTCTACCGAATTACAGAATACAGCTCTGGAGTCAGAGCAGTTGCTGTCTGAGCAAATACAGTCACTATACATAACCACCTACAGCAGGAGATGACAAAAAAAGTTGGGTGGGCAGAATATACCAACTGGAACCTTGACAGCAACTCTTGTCAATAAAAAACACATGTTACAGAATTTAATTACTTCTGTGTTATTATCACATAAGGACAAGTGCTCAGTTTGACTTCTAAGCAGTAGGCTAATGGAACAGGTCTGTCCTGACATGTTCAGCTAAGAAGACCTGGAGGAGCTTCTGTCTGTTTGGCCTGAATTTAAGAATTCTGATATTGCTAATACTTAATACTTACATTATTATGTATTATTATTATTATGTATTGCTAATACATAATACTTACATTATAATATTGCTAATATATAATACTGCCCATACAGAGCAGTGCTACTAAATTCACAGGGCCCTTTCTTAACACATATTTCAACAAGATTTTGAACAGTATGCTCATTCCAGTTTTTCTTAGACATGACATGAAGAGAGTCTTATCTTTTAGTTCTCCAATTCTCAGGCAAACAATTAAATAGCCTACCTTTAGCCCTGTGACATGGGCGATCATGTATGTGAGCAGTGAATAGCTGGCAATATTGAAAGGCACTCCCAGGCCCATGTCTCCAGACCTCTGATAGAGTTGGCAAGACAGTTCACCATTTAGCACATAGAACTGGCAGAGGGCATGGCATGGAGGCAAAGCCATCAGAGAAATATCTAGGAATTACAGTACAGGAAGGAGGGGGGGATAGTAACAGCATTAGTGCATTAGAAACGTGGAAGATGCAAAACCTGAACAAGCATTTAATGAAATACAGTAGAGAGCAAAAATCCAACTGCAGTATCATTCTGTTGCTTTTTCTTTTGTTTAAAAGTAACTGCTGCTTAAGCAGTGATATCTGGGCCATAACAAGCTATCTCCTGGGCTGTATGGCCAGAAAAGTCAAGCAGATATTTCACAGAATAGATTTATGCCATACTGCTGCACAAGATTTATAAACCTAAAGATATACATATCTAAACATAATATATAAATCTATAAACATGTGTAACATATATATATGAAATACAAAAATATAAAAAACCAAATATATGCATAATTCTGCTGCACAGCACTGTGATTTTACTCACGTTGGTGAGACATTTCACTTCCCTAAAGGAAGACATTAAGAATAAAATTAAGCGGTATGTGCCCTAAAGCAACTTCCAACTGCTTTATCTTACTCCTCTCCCACTGCAACGTGCCTTCATTGCTTGTTGAGGAAAAAAAGTAATGATCAATAATAAAATAATAACACTTAGGAAAAAAAAAAGATTTTATGAGGGCTCATCTACACTTAAAAGTGCGGGTAGTGCAATCACAGCTCGGTAAGGAAAACTTCAACCAGGGATCTTCAAACAGGGAATCTCCTGTTTAACCTTAAAAATAACAGCAACAGCACGTGGCATCCCCTTTCAGAGACATCAGTGGAAAAAGCTGAGTGATGTTTTTTGTGCACAGAGCTACTGCTGCGGAAGATAAATATTCTCTGGCAGCAGCTCTTATTTAGAAGTACCCCTACAGACTGTATAGATATATAGACAACCCATGCTCAAGGAGATGATTACAACACAAATAATATTTTTGTTCTCTAGTTTGAAGGTTTTTGTTAAGTTTACAATTTATTATATGGGTTAAAAAACAGACACACTGCTTTGGTATACTCCTTGGTTTTGTTTTTTTAACCTTTTAAAAGTAAGAATTGCTGTCTTTGAACAGAGACTATGTCGAAGACACTAGTAGTCAGGTATATCGCTCACTTTAACCTAGAGAGAAGAACTTTGAAGTAATCATTCAAAATTTTTGAGGTCTAAACATGTGAATTAAGTAGAAAGAGAATCAAGCTTATAAACTACCTGGGATGCACTGAAAATAGGGGTTTTACAAAGAATAAGCAAGGACACCAACTGGAACTGACTGCTGACGCAGGATCAGAACACAGTTTAGCATGTAACGTATAACTGCATTCACTTAAAGTCTGCTGTTCAATACCTTTGGGATTCCAAGCACACATAATGATTCTTCTGTCATCTGGATTGGTTTTGATTGTTTCAATCACTTTCTGCAACTGATCAACTCCTTGGTTGGAGTAATCTGAAGAAAGACATCGAATAAGATCTAAGCCAGATAGGTTAAGTCACTGTATGTTTTTAAAAGCCCAGCCCACATCCCACTGAAAAGTGAGACCCAAATGACACCTCTGAAAATGTTATTCTAACTTTGAAAGGGATTTATCAGTTAGCACCTTCAAACACAGGCTATTCCTGTTCTTCCTTAGAGTGCTCAAAGGCTTGTGAAATTCTGATGATGGTTATTTTCCTATGTCCCCCATCTCTTCTGTGTGCTGATTACCTTTAGCACCCACTGAAATAGGACCATTGCTATTCGGAACACTTTATTCCCAGCCTCAGCAAGTAGACGTTTTTTGAGAGCAAGTAAGAAGTCTGCATAAACACTACATCCCAGGAAACAAAGCTGCAATACAAACAAATTAATTGGACAGAGCATAGCTAATTGATTAGCAAAGCGTTACTTCATCATTCATGATGCCTTGTTACTTAGACCAAAGCTGTACTGGAATGGGCAACATATTACCACTGAGTCATTCACAGTGTTTAAGGTAATTTGTTCATTGTATTTCTGGATTAAGATGGCTTTCTAGATGCATGCTACAGTGCTCCTCCTTAAAAAAAAAAAAAAATATATATATATATTAAAAAATTACAATTATGCCTAGACCAGTAACATGGGATGCTGGCATTCTTTGCATGCTCAAAATGAGAAAGTTTTTGACAGATGAATGAACACATCCATTTAGCACTCTCAAGGTCATGTATGAAAACTAAATTCCATAGCTTTCAGTGCCAGAAGGGAACTTTAATCATGTACAGTACATTTCACTCAATGACACTTGCAGGCTGATTTTTAGGGTCTTTACCAGTTATATAAGGAATTAACATTAGAATGGATTCCAGAATAAAAGAGCCATTAGTTGTTACTCGTTGTCATGACTCAGTATGGCTGGTAACTCATCTTTTTAACGCCACCAAAGCAACACCACGTTATGGTTACAGGGAGACCCAGGGTGGCAAACATGGCAGTAGTATATCACGAGTATCTCGGGGAATTGTTCAGCCTGGAGAAGAGAAGGCTCCAGGGGGACCTTGTAACTGCCTTCCATGTAACTACCTGTACAAAACATACAGGAAGACTGGAGAGGGTCTCTTCACAAGAGTGTCCAGTGACAGGACGAGGGGCAATGGTTTTAAACTGAGGGAAAATAGGTTTAGATTGGATCTTAGAAAAACATTCTTCGGTAGGAGGATGATGAGACCCTGGAAAAGATTGCCCAGAGGGGGTGTGGATGCTGATCCCTGAAGGTGTTCAAGGCCAGGTTGGATGAGGCCTTGAGCAACCTGGTCTAGTTGAGAGGTGTCCCTGCCTACGGTGGGGAGGTTGGCTTAGATGATCTCTAAATTCCCTTCCAGCCTAAGCCATTCTATGATTCCATGAATTCTTCTGACAGCAATACTGTGCCCAGAAGCCTTATCAAATGGTTATGTCACTTTCTGACCCTCATTACCTAGCCATTAGAAATGCAACTTCAAGAAATCGATTAGTATTGAAAGCTACAGGAATTTATCTTGTTCATTTTCTCCAAACTGTGTTATGCCTCACACCTTTTAGGTTCAGGAATGCTGAAACATTCTAGTAAGTTTTCAAACGTGTCAGTTAACTATTTGCACCATTTAACATAAAGCTGTATTCTGCCAATGGTCAGCATTCCAATACTAAGTCTAATATCTGTAACTTCTGTGAACTTTGAGACCACGCTGACAAAAAAAAACCAGAGGAAAAAAATATAACTGTGTTGTTAATCTGAGGGACTAACAATAGTCCCTCCCATCCAGACTTCTGGAAGTGTGGTGTCATGTTGTCTCACTAAGCAATCAAGATTCCATTTGTATGCAATTACCTGTGTGCATGTCTTTGTATTCTGCTCCAAAGTGCCTCCACTGGAAACCATAAACTGGTCCCAAATCCCCCTCCTCTCTGGTGCTGAAGCCCTGCTTATCCAGGAACTCACGTGATCCATTAGCATCCCAAATCTTCACACCTTTTGCAGAGAGCTCTTTGGCATTTGTAGAACCCTACAAAACGCAGACATTAAGAAGTCTATTTCCTAATTCCAACTCAGAGGACATGCTTTGAAACATTTGTATTAAGCTTTGCTAGTCTACAGTATTTCTCCACTTATAACAGATGACCAATGTGATTAATCTGCTGTATGAGGTTCTTGCACATGGGACAGAAGAAAACTAATGAGCAACACACTAGGATCAAGTTTGAAGTGTCTTGTTGCTGTTATTTTACTCAGGATTCTTAAAACTTTGTGAATGCACAAACAGTACAGCCTCAAGATCAACTGTAGTGTATCATTTCATGTGCACCTTTGCTGAGAATTCACTTTATAGATGGATGAAAACAGACAAACAAAAAAATTATGGCATAGGCATTGTGTCTTAAA
Organism: Todiramphus chloris collaris; assembly: GCA_025345505.1. NCBI lineage: Eukaryota > Metazoa > Chordata > Aves > Coraciiformes > Alcedinidae > Todiramphus > Todiramphus chloris. The sequence goes on from JANVCC010000261.1 coordinate 104,832, forward strand.
ATGCCTTTTGTTAAAATGACCAAAGCTATTTCACTGAGTTCTGCAACATGTCCAAACTAGCATACTTAAAATTCCAGTATGGAAAGTGTTCTGTTTTGAAAAGTGTCTAGTCTTTTCTATTTGAAAAATAAGTTTTAAACGAATGTGCATTTGAGTCCTGTCTGGCAAACAGTTAAATAGACTTTCCCACACCTGCACAATGTCACAACATACGCAGAAACACATCATAATCTATGATCTACAGCTGAATTTTAATACTCTAACCACAGCTATCAGCTATTAGATTTTTGCTGCTAAAAAGCCTAGTATTTACATCACTCACCATCTTACTGATGATTCTGTGCTGCTTGCTTCTGTTCAAATCAAGCTATTAAAAAGCAGATCAATCTGCTTCATATTATTCTTTCTTATTCAAACGCTAACAAAAGAGACTGTGCTAGGCTTTATACCTGTGGGGTACAGTCAAATTGGCAAAGGCCCTCACTATTTCAGACTGTATCCCTTAAAAAGAAACAGGAGAAAAACTCTTCTGATTAGTAACAATGCAACAATCTTCAGTAAAGTGCACAGAACACCTTGAAGATAATGACCTTCCACCATGGGTAGTCACAATATTAGATGGTTGCACTTCTTCTGTCATATGAACAGAAGCATCTGCAGTTACCACCAATACCTTATGGATGTGGTGGAAGGTGTCCAGAGAAGGGCCACGAGGATGCTCAGAGGGCTGGAGCACCTCTCCTATGGGGACAGACAGAGAGTTGGGGTTGTTCAGTCTAGAAAAAAGAAGGCTCCAGGAAGACCTTCTTGTGGCCTTCCAGTATCTGAAGAGGGCTACAAGAAAGCTGGGGAGGGACTTTTTAGGCTCTCGGGTAGTGAGAGGACTGGAGAGAATGGATTAAAACCAGAGATAGATTGATTCAGATCAGACATTATGAAGAATTTCTTCCCCAGGAGGGTGGTGAGACACTGGCACAGGTTGCCCAGAGCGGTGGTGGAAGCTCCATCCTTGGAAGTGTTTGAGCCCAGGCTGGCTGGGGCTGTGAGCACCCTGCTCTAGTGGGAGGGGTCCCTGCCCATGGCAGGGGGGTTGGAACTGGGTGAGCTTTAAGGTCCCTCCCAACCCTGACAATTCTGTGATTCTGTGATTCCTTCATGCATTCCACAGCAGATCGTTCTGTTGACACCACTCAGGCACACCACGCACAGAGGCACCCAAATACCACACCTTGATGAACCACAGCAGCTCCTCCAGCACTCCCTTCCAGAACACCCTCTTTGTCGTCAGCAGCGGGAACTGACCTGCCCAAGTTTCAGAGTGTCAGGCGTGACCTGCCGTTATCAGGGGGAACATACTGGGGCTCTTCTGCACCGTGAGGGCAGTGCCACCATCTGACACCCAGGGGGTTCAGTATGGGGCAGGGAGGTGGGGAAGGATACGTAATTCTCATACTCGGGTCAGGGAAGGCAAGAGCCTGACTTTTAGTTCCGTGGGCAGCGGGGGAGGAAGAATTACCCGCAGGGACCGGGGTGACTTGGCCCCGAGGTCACGGCAGCGCATGGGCCAGCGTTCGCAACGGGAAGCAGGGGCTTACGATAAAATATTGGCAAATCTATTTCGCAACCATCCTTCCTGATACGCCTGAACGGCAGAAAGGGCCGGGCCGGGCCGGGCTATCTCAAGATCGAACCCACTGTCTCCGGGTGACAGCTACGGGGCCGGGCCAGCCGGGCTGCGAGGCCGAGGGAGCGCAGGGCCGCGAGTGCCGCGGGCTGGGGGGCAGGAGGAGGGCGAAGGAGCCTACGAGACAGACCGGGCCCCGGCACCGGGCCCTGAGCAGGGGGAAGCCGCGCTCTCAGTCGGCAGCCGAGGGGCAGCCCCGAGGAGGAAGATGGCGGCCCTGCCCTCGGCGCTGGGCGGCGGGCAGGGGGAGGGGGCAGGGGCAGGGGGAGAGAGCGGGGGGCAGGGGAAGGGGCAGGGGAGGGGTCCGAGGGTCCCGACGGTGCCAACCTCTCAGGCTGTACCGCGCCTGCATGCCGAAGACGGAGATGGTGCCGGTGCCGGTGCGATCCTCCTTCCGGTGCCCGTGCTGTAGGATGTGCCGGACCTGCTGCAGGTACTGCGGCTCGCCGGGCTCTGCTCCGGCGGCCGCCGCCGCGCTCGACATCTCCCCCTCGGCTGGCATAGCGGGTGAGGCGGCCCGCACGGCTCCCCAGGGGCCGGAGGAGGCTCCCGGCGCCCGCCCGTCTGCCCCTCTCGCCGGCCGCTTCTCCGCCGAGCCCGCCAAAGCGCTGCCTTTCCCGCCAAGCGGCGCTGAGCGGCGGGCAGATCGGGGCGCGGCCGCCTCCTCCGTCCCGCCCTCCGTCCCTCCCGCCGGGGCCCCTCAGCGCCGCCGCCTCCTGCCTGCCCCGCGGCCCGTCCCAGCCCGGGGAGGCCACACGGCAAGGGCCGGGAGGAGGCGCAGGGTGCCGAGGGCACCCGGAGGGGTCGGGGGGCAAGGAAGGGGGTGGGGCGGGTGGCTCCCGTGCCGCCCCCGGTGCCTCCCCGGGGGGCCGCACGCTGGCAGTGCCCCGCCGCCGCCCGCCCTGCCCCGCACCTAGCTCGCCCGCTGCGCCGAGCCCAGGCCGCTGCCCCGCGCCACGCTGATTCCTCTGCCCTGTGCCGCTAACGCGGTGTCCTCGGAAAGTGCTCTGGGTGTCCTCTCCCTGTTGGACAGAACGCACCGCTCCTTCTCGGAGCGTTTCTTGGCTGAGGGACCCCGCAAGCCCGGCGTTTTGCCAAGGGTCGGCTCCCGGCTGGCGCTCGGGGTCTCGACAGCTGCTGCCCTTGCGGGCTGGGCCGCTCACCGCTGTCAGCACCAGCCTGCAAGGCAGGCCAGTGTGCTGGGCGTGGAACGAATCGCAGGACTGGCACCAGTACAGGTCGTCCCGCTGGAAAGCGGCTCCACGGCGAAGGGCCCTGGAGACCGGGTAGGTGGTAAGCTCTCCAGGGGACAGCAACGGGCCCTGGTGGCCAGGAGGGCCAGTGGTCTCCGGGGAGCATTAAGAAAACCTCCCTGTGGTCTGGGGAGGCTCTCCACGCCCCTCTGCCCTGGTGAGACCACAACTGGAATACTGCACCCAGCTGCGGGCTCCCCGCTTCAAGAGAGACAGGGATCTACTGGAGAGAGTCCAGCGGAGGCTACGAGGTGGCTACAGAGACTACTCCCTTAACAGGGACTGGAACAGCTCTCCTATAAGGAAAGGCTGAGAGAACTGGGGCTGTTTATCAGCTTGAGAAGGCTGAGAGGGGATCTTACGAATGCCTATGAATATCTGAGGAGTGGGTGTCAGGTGGAAGGGGCCAGGCTCTCTTCCACGGTGCCCAGTAATGGGACAAGGAATAATGGGTATGAGCCAGACATTCCACCTCAACGTGAGGAAAATCTTTCCTGTGAGGGTGCTGGAGCCTGGCCCAGGCTGCCCAGAATGGTGGTGGAGTCTCCTCTGAAGACTCAAGGCCTACCTGGGTTTGTTCCTGTGTGGGCTGCTCTGGGTGACCCTGCTCTGTCAGGGGGATTGGACTCGATGATCTCTAGAGGTCCCTTCCAGCCCCTACCACGCTATGATTCCACAACTGTGCATTAGAAAATGCTGCCTTTCCTTACAGCAGGCAGGGAAACACATCTTTCCCACTAATTAAAACAATGAAATGGCCTTTTTCTTGTATGAATGTGTATACTCACATGTATAGAAGCAAAGGAAAAGGTATGGTCTGTTTAGGATACAGTTATTTTTCTATACTCACATCCAATATAGGTGGTTTTGTGCGCTTAGAATGTGTTCATCAGAGATAGATAGAGTTGGAAATGGTGAATATTACCACATGAAAAAAATGCTTAGAAATGCCAAGCACAGCAAATGAAACCAAACCACCTAGAGCTCTGCTTCTGACCGACACATCAGTTCTTAACTTGTGTTATAATTTGCAAATACTATTGAAAATTAATGTGTGTAATTTAAGAAAAAAACAAACATATTTTCTGATACAATCTTCCCTCTTAATTATTAAAAAAGTTAACTCCAGAGGCAAACTGCAACTAAGAACTGGCAAGGGAAGAAGACTTACTCATTATTGCATATTCAGAAAAGTAATTTAATGGATATGCTAAAGATCAAAAGCAACTGGAAGAAGAAATTGAATATTTTCATTGGAAAATAATAATATGCTCCATGCTTATGGAAATCTGGTTGATCCAGACTTAGCTGAGTGTGCAGCACATGTAGGGACCAGCCTTGAAAAGGCTTAAGAATGTGCTTGAGTTCAAATAGGCAAATAGAATTATTTGTATGCTTCCAGCTGATTTATTTCCTATAACCTTTGGATAACCGGGGCCAAAGCTGGTTATCAAAGATTACCTATTTTACATCATAAATAACATTTTATTTCAATACATTAATATTAAAATGGTTTTTAATTTGATTTTGAGTTAAAAGATTCCTACAGCCTTCTGTTGCTAGCTCATATGTCACAGTATTTACTAAACAAAGTTTTATTTATATGCAGCTGTTTTAACATTAGCAATTTAACAATTAGCTGTACGTTGAGCTCAGGGATGTTTCACCTAAGGACTATATACTGGATTTCAGGAAGAAAAAAGTCATGTGTCTTCTTTCCTAGGAAAAGAAACAAACAAAAAACCCAAACTGATTACACATTTTGGTTTTGGACTGAGAAAAGAATGTTAGAAAAATAAGTATATGTGGAATGTATCAGTGCCCTGCTATAAGAACATACACAACATAAAAACCAAACAGAAACAGATTTTCTTCCTCTTTTCCCCTGTCTTAGAGATCTTTCCCTTTTCTTGTAGAATTTTAACTTTTTGCTTTTGTTACATTTCCATGTACCCTGAGTCTGTTGTGCAAACTGAACATAAAATGGTATTGTGATTTCAAAATTAATGACACTTTTCTCAGGTATGAAATGGCTACACAAGATATTTTGCACAGGAAAATCAGACTAAGATTCAGACTAAAAGCCATAATCAGACTAAGGAAATTAATATTGTCATAATACATTAAAAAAAAAAAATCCATTGTCATCATTACATAATTTCTACAAAAATGGTTAGAATCCCATGGGAAGGATCTTTCTGTGCACGTTCCTATGAGTCACCCTGCAGACTCGATTAAAACTGTTATTCTGAGCAGACTTCTGCTAATAAGAAAATGTCATAGTAAATGAGCTCTTTCAAGGCCTTGTGCTGATACTAACTTTGCCTCCTTTATTGTTAAAAAAGAATACGGAGCATGCTCTTAAACTTCACTGAAAATAAAAAACATAATGAATAGTGGTAACTCTGTTTCATTTGTGATTAATGAACACAGTGACACAGTTTCTGATGCCAAGGCTCTGGACTGTGGTTGTGAGGCAATTCTCTTCTGAAAGAATGTTTGTCATCGTATTACCTCATCCCAGATGTTCCTTAGACATCGAGGGTTTCACGGTTAAATAAGTCAAATCTCTTCTAATATCATCATAGCTGTGTTTTGCAGGCTAGAATTTGGTTTTGTTTTCCATAATGCTTGTGTTTGTCTCAATCAGTGTGTCATTCTGAGGAGATGGTCTTATATATACAGTGAGTGAATCCTGTTCTGTCTGGATTTCATTGCAGTACAATACACCTCTTATGAAGAACTGCATTCTCAATAAAAGGAGAAAGAATGAACTTACCACTTAAAAATTTTGCTTGTATAGTTGCAGTGCTTTTCCAGCTATGTATTCAACGAATTCAGCACTCTTTGGGTCTAAGTTGGGAGGAACTTTAATGGTGAAAGTGGGGGAAGTCAGAATATTCACATCTACTGCAGTTTCATTTTTAGTGGAGGGATCACCAGGTACCACCTAGAAGAGAAAGAAATCAGTAATGAGCACTACAAAGTAGTGCTTACTTTCAGTTTTGTTTATGCCTACTGCCCTTAATAGGGGAAAACTAAACAGAGGAGTATTTTGGACTCATCTACTTTCTTTAAATGACTTTCTTCTGAAACGACAGTGGGTGTTTGAATTTATGCCAAAACTTACTGTAGGCGGTGTGAAAAGCTGTCATGGCACTGCAAGACCATAATAAAGAATTGCATGTTAATATTTATACCATGAAATACATCTGTTTCTGTAATGAAAGCCTGTTCGTCGTCCTACTAATTTCAAGAAGAAGTTTGTGTGGTTAAAGTTACTCATTCTTATGTGTTGTTCTAAACTAGATTTAATTCTGTAGCTTTCTTTTTCTAGAGCAGATAGCTTGGACCTGGTTGAGAAAGTGTGCTTAGATTTTGCCTGCCCTCTTGTTCCTGAGTTTGTGCTTTTTTTGCACAATCATTTTGCATAAAGTTTTTGTAGCAATAGTAGTACATTGAATTTCTAAGTTGGAAAGGAGAATAGGATTTGTTCCTCACCCAGGAAAATAGACTGAATTTACCTTGGTTATATTCTGGTGTCTGAGATGAATCATTATGTATTAATCATGTGTATATATGTATTAATCATATGTATATATGTATTAATCGTGTATATATGTATTAATCATATGTGTGTATATATTTATATATAAATGAGTTAAGCATTATGTGTTTATTGGAATGTTGACAGATGCTGTTAAAGACATGCGGCTTCCACTGCAATAATCTGCATAACATTTCCCTTTGACCTTTGGGATATATAGATAGAGACATAGACATATAGCTAGACATTCAGTGATCCACTAAGGGTATGTTACTGACTGGTACAGTGATGGCAATCTGAGGCCAGTCAAAGCTGCTAGAGGTCAGCCTGTCAGCCATCCATCAGACCAAAAAGATTTAGAGGAAAATAGTTTCTAATCTCTGGAGTTTCAGTTCGTCACACATAGATAAATTCAAGAGTAGGAACTTTGTGTTGTAAAAACCAAACGTTACACATCAACAAGCATCTACGGTCCCAGAGAGCATTAAGTATGAGCAAAGCAGAGGTCAAAGAGAGCACAGTGCAGTAGCTCCCTTCGGAAGACAACCCTTACCTTAACTATATTGAAAACGTTCTCTGGTTCGATGGTCATATCGGATAACTCGGACACCCACCCAAATCTTTCTTTCATTTTGTTCAACAAGTAGGAAGTGTCTTCTGTGTGACGCTGAACCACCTGCAGAATCTGCTCATACTGTTCCCTCGAGAGATTAACCAGTTTAAAGGCTTCATCAAACTTTATGTGCAGTTCAGGAACGTTGGGGCAATCTGTTAGGAAAAAACAGCCAGCGTGAAGCTCACAGGAAAGTACTTTGTCTTGTATTTCATCTTTTCTAGCTGAAGTGTAGAAAACTGTCATAAAAATGTAGCATGGTTTGGGTTCATGTTTAAATAATGCTAAAAAGAAGAAGAAAAAAAAAAAAAGTAATTCTTGCTGACCTATTTTGGTAGATTTAGTTTGGGCTCATAATGACTAAATGGATTAGTTTTAGCATTCGCTGTATTATGATGACTTACCGAGTACGTTAGGGTTTCTGTCGTATTTCAGTGCCATAGATTTTCTCTTACGCTACACAAGAACTAATAGATTTTACTTATAGCTACTTTATAATCTCCTTCTATGTTTTCTTTTCTTTTAATTGCCCATATTGCATTATCAATCCTTCCCAAGTATATAGATGGTAAGACAGGGACTGGCCGAGCAAAGTCCCTCCGACCGTAAGAAAACATCATATTTGAGACCACCTGAGGCACCTGAATATACACAAGTCTATGGAACCCAACAAGATGCATCCCAGAGTCCTGAGGGACTGGCTGATGTAGTTGTCAAGCCACTCTCCATGATATTTGGGCAGTCAGATGAAGTCCCTGGAGACTGGAAAAATGGAACCATTGAACCCGTATTTTAAAAGCGCAGAAAGGAGGGAACTGCTGACCTGTCACCCCCACCTCTGTGCCTGGGAAGATGATGGAACAGATCTTCCCTAGAAGCTCTGCTAAGGCACATGGAGGATTGAGACAGCCAGCATGGCTTTACCAAGGACAAGTCCAACCTAGTGGCCTTCTGTGATGGAGTGACTACATCAGAGGACAAGGGAAGGCTTATAGATGTCATCTATCTGGACTTCTGTAAGGCCTTTGACACAATCTCCCACAATGTCCTTCTCTCTAAATTGGAGAGATATGGATTTGATGAGTGGGCTGTTTGGTGGATGAGGAATTGGTTGCAGGGTCACATCCAGAGGGTAGTGGTCAATGACTCAATGTCCAGATGGAGACTGGTGATAAGTGGTGTCCCTCGGGGGTCCATATTGGGACCACTACTGCTTAATATCTTCATCAATGACATAGCCAGTAGGATCGAGTGCACCCTCAGTGAGTTTGGAGATGACACCGAGCTGAGTGGTGCGGTTGGCATGCCTGAGGGATGAGATGCCATCCAGAAGGATCTGGACAGGCTTGAGAAGTGGACCTATATGAACCTCCTGAAGTTCAATGAGGCCAAGTGCAAGCTCCTGTACCTGAGTCGAGGCAACCTCCAATATCAGTACTGGCTGAGGAATTAAGGGATTTAGAATAGCCCTGCAGAGAAGGACTTGGGAGTACTGGTGGATGAAAAGCCAGCCATGAGCCAACAATGTGTGAGTGCAGCCCAGAAAACCCCAGCCATGTCCTGGTGTGCATCAAGAGAAGCGTGGGCAGCAGATCAAGGGGGGGGATCCTGCCCCTCTGCTCTGGGGAGACCCCCCTGCAGTGCTGGGTCCAGCTCTGGAGCCCTCAGCACAGCAGAGACAGGGACCTGGTGGAGCGGGGCCAGAGGAGAGTCATGAAGACGATCAGAGAGCTGGAGCCCCTCTCCTGTGAAGAAAGGTTGAGAGGGTTGGGGTTCTTCAGCCTGGAGAACAAAGGGGTCAGGGGAGACCTTACTGCAGCCTTCCAGTGCTAAAAGAGGCCTATAAAGAGCATGGGGACAGACTGTTTTTCAGGGCATGTTGCAACAGGGCAAGGGGTAATGGTTTTAAACTAAAATAGAGTAGATTCAATCTGGATATAGGGAAGAAATTGTTTCTGATGAGGGTGGTGAAACAATGGCCTGAGTTTCCCAGGGAGGGGGTTGATATCCCATCCCTAGAAACCTTCAGGGTCAGGTTGGATGGAGGTTTGAGCTACCTGCTCTAGTTGCAGATGTCCCTGCTCAGTGCAGAAGGGTGGACCTTTAAAGGTTCTTTGCCACCCAAACTATTTTATGATACAGGTTATTAGAAGAAAGCCCATGATTTATGTAGCTGTATTGAGTGTTAAGGCCAAATATTTATCTAACAACAGACATTAGCATGTGACTAGTATAATCTGCCATGGATTCAGAATTGAAGAGTGCTGTTTTTTTCTTTACTAAAATATGATTTTTTAAACAAGAATGTAAATTTAAATGTATACAAAAATTAGTGTGGAAGAAATCAATTTGTTCTCTGCCAAATTGGGCTGTCAAGGGACATCTTCAGGCGGCTAGTACAGTAACCTCCGATACAGACTTGTATCTGTAACACACAGCTGTATGCAAACAGAGAACACAGGGTTAGCTACAAAAACGGATTTTTAGTGAATTGGTCAGTAATATTTGCTGCGCTGGAGGCACTCTGAAAACATTTGGATTTAAACATATTCTTTGTCTTTTAAGACTGAAGTCATCGTGGAAATAGAGATGTGCTATGCTGCAGCTGGACTCCTGAGAGCTGCTCTAGGTGATGCAGCCTGTATTTTTGCCAGGTGCCCATGAAGAGTGCCTGCCAGAGCTCTGCCATCTCCTTATGTACTGACAAGCAGTCCCCTTTTTGTCCTTCATGCCAGCACTGTTTGCCGACATGGTTCAACACAGAATAATTTCAAGCTCTTCAGTGCTTGCTTTCCTCGTGAGGAACTGAATGTTCCTGGTGGTATCACAGAATCCCAGAATGGTAGGGGCTGGAAGGGACCTCTGAAGATCATCAAGTCCAACCCCCCTGCCAGAGCAGGACAGAACTAGAGCAGATCACTCAGCAATGCATCCAGACAGGGCTGGAAAGTCTCCAGAGAAGGAGACTCCCCAGCCTCCCTGGGGAGTCTGTTCAGTGCTCTGGAACCCTTACAGTCAAGAAGTTCTTCCTCATGTTGAGGTGGAACTTCCTGTGCTCAAGCTTGAATCCATTGCCCCTCGTCCTGTCACAGGGCACGAGTGAAAAGAGGTTGTCCCTGCCTTCTTGACACCCAGCCCTTCTGTATTTATAGACATTAATTAGATCCCCTCTCAGGCTTCTCCTCTCCAGACCAAACAGCCCCAGGGCTCCCAGCCTTTCCTCGGAAGGCAGGTGTTCCAGCCCCTTCATCATCCTCGTAGCCTCCCTTGGACTCTCTCTAGACCTCTGTCCCTCTTGAACTGGGGAGCCCAGATCTGGATGCAGTACTCCAGGTGAGGTCTGACTAGGTACATTCACTTGTCTGCAGGAGAAGTGAGTGTCAGGAGTTGGAGCATCTCCTCAGTTCCTGCCCAGCGCTTCTGCACCCAGGCAGGATTGACCACTGCCTGACCTCTTGCTCTCCTGCAGCCTGGCAACTCTAAGGAAATACGTAGTTATTTTCTTACAGAGTGCAGACTTTCTCTTTGGAACTCCAGCGCTATGTTAACAACTGAGTTACACTGACACTCTGTGGAGACAGTGGGGAAAAGTAATTGCAGTCCCTGGAATGAGGAGCGGTGTTTGTGTCCGTATTTACAGCGAAAACTCAGCCGCTGAATTTGTCCATTACAAATACTACAGAAATTACAAAAACAACTGACAGCCTCAAAATTTACAAACCAGTGGTCAACTCATTACAAGAAAAAGAAAAGGGAAAAAAAAAATCCAAAATAGCTCTTTACCATGCAAAAGATTGTCTTGACATTTCTGACATCTCTGGTGGAGCTGTGGGCATCCAGAGGAGTTCTCCCGGAGCTCCTTGCACAGAGGTCTCTGGCGCCCTGACACAATTTTTGACAACATGCCTCCTCTGTCAGGATCTAAAATGAAGTCACAGCATTTTTAGACTGCCATTAAGCTTAAGGTCTTTACAAATATATGTTTATTGCCTACTTTGTGTGCTAAAATATAATTTCATGCCCTTTATTCAAAATACCTGGCATAGGTTCCCCCCCGAAAACCAACAAAGCCCCCAAACAAAACAAAAAGAACCCAACAACTGAAACCCAAGAAATAAAACATTAAAACATAAAAAGGTAGAAATCAAGAGAAGATAGAAATCATGTTTTCTTTCATGCCACTATAGTATAGTCCCTTATAAAAGCATAACAGCGTAATAGCCAGAAAGGCAAGCTCTGGTAAGATCTTTTTGACCCTCAGAAGTCAAGATATTTCATACTGATTTAGAACTAGAGGAGAACCTAGTACCAAAGCTTCTTTCTGAGGTAATGTGGGTCAAGATACAGGGAAAAATAAAAAATACTGTTGCAGAATCACTTCACTTTGTATTTCCTGATGACCACATAACGCTTATGTCACTTGCAGCTCAGAATTATGGCGTGTGCTTACTGTGATCTCCTTACAGACAGGCAACAGCATGTGTTTGAATGACGCTTGTTTTTCTGTTTGCACCAGTAAGATTAGAAGGATACGGCTTATTTGTATTCCAAAAGTTGATGTGGGTTTTTTCCTGCATTTAGAGTTATCGCCTGATACCAGTGGCATGCCCAGAATTTTTCTGGTCATTAGAAAACCTGTATTTGATTGGCAGCTGTCTGTCTGAGCTTAGTGCTATTTGACAAGGGCAGGGATATGCCTTGCTATCTCACAGAATTACCCTGATTTTTTAGAGTTGGTGATGTGTCAACGTGGTACAATGCAAATCCCATCCTGACAAATGCTGGCATCAGACCTGTCAGCCAGCATTATGAAAACCTGAAACCACTGTGAATTCAAGCACTCCTGAGGAACTGCTGCAAACGCTTTGAGAGTTGCTGTGGAAACCAGCCTGGGTAGGACCCGTAGGTGCCCCTGTGACATTTCTCTGGGATTTCTAGGTGATTCGTACCTTTTCACTTAACCAATCAAGTTGTCCTTGACCCCAGGCCTGCTTAACCAAGAAACCCTCCAGAGCACCGAGTATCTCACACTAACATGCTGCACTGACTTCTTAACCAGAGCTTAGCAGTCCCGAGGGGCTTGATGGCATTGACAGTGCACTTAATTATTTCTGTAACACTTGCCTTTGGCTTGTTCTGGCACATCTCTTCTGTTATCTCTGTATCCATCAAACACTTCAGTGATCACCTCGCTGACACTCTCAAACACAGTCATGCTGAAATCAAAAACACTCTGCAAGAAGCGGGGTATGCCCCAGCCTTTTTGTGAGCCATCATTTCTAGTGATGTCCTCAGGTAAAGGTGGCATCCTGGTGGACTCATTCAAGTCCAGATAAGACATAAAATACATCTGAAAAGACTGGTCAAATTCTTTTTGCATCTGCTTGAAAAAAATGAAACTTCGGTCAATTACTGAGCCCATGTCCGATAATAGTTGCCTAAATAAATGTTCCATTTTTACTAGCTGGATATCCTCTTTCTCAGGCTGTTCATTAAACTGGATGTCTTTTCCTTGATCCTCATGAAAAGTAAAAATGAATGGAGGTATTTTCCTCAAAAAATCTTCAACCTGTGTATGAGAAGGGAATAGATCAGCTGCCTGACAGTCTTATCAGCCTTTCATCTCAGATAAGTGGCTTTAATTTTTCTTTCTCAAACACCCGTAGAAACAATACCCTCTCAATAACTGCAAACACAGCATATTCTCTGGAGTAATTTAAGACACTAGATTTTAAAGAGCGAAAATACATTGTCAGTCTAAATCATTAGCTCCAAAACAGATCTGGAGTAAAAGCATTGGCCTTTAATCTGTGGAGGCTCAAAGTTACTATCAGTGTTTGAGTTTCTTCCAACAAACAATTTGCAGTTTATCTTGGAAACATTTCTGTGGTACTTTCTGTGCAGTGTAGGGAACAGAAGGCAATTGTTCTCGCTGTGGTCTGTAAATACTCTACCCTCCCTCACCAACGGCCAAGTCCTCATGTCCTTGTGCAAACCGAAGGCCATTAAAGCAATGAAACAGTGGCTTCATGGTCTGATGATAGAAGAGACCAAGAGGTACCTCTGCTTCACAGAGTTCCCAGTCCCGGGGTCTCAGCTGCGGGTTCCCTCTCTGTGATGAAAGCACTACCATTGCCCGAGAAGATGCACTGTTTTGAGGAGCTGCTCTCTGTGGCATTAAAAAACTGGTGAGAGCCAAGAAGCACTCTGCCAGACACACACATAGAGATTACCTATATTTTCTTTTTTTTTTTTTTTTTTTCTTAAATCAGACCAACTGATCAGATCTGGCCACTAGCCCAGCTCAGAGGGAAGGTCAGTTGTGGAACAGCACTGTAGGAACAGCCTAAGCCAGCACTGCCCCGCTGCCTGCGTGTCTTCTATTGCCTTTGTCCTCTCTTTTTAAAAGCAATTTAGGTCACAACACATTTCTTACTTTGAATGCTTTGAGAAAACCATATAGCTCACTAAGTTACCAAGAGGGTCAAAGACAGTGACAGTGCAGTATATAACTTTCACTGCAACAGTTTCCACCTGATATCCATAGACTCTTGAAAGCCCAGGAGAGGTATCTAAAAAGCCAAAAGTATCACCAGTAATCTTAAATTTTAATCTTCCACATTTTTATCTGAATAATTTTAACAATATGCACAAAAGTTAAACTCCTTTGCTTATCACTCCAGAAACACATCACATTTACTTTTTAAGTTACTGTATTTTCCATTGCCTGGGGATGTGACAGCTAGGTAATCTGGCTACAATTCCAGTAGCCGTAATTGTGTAGTTTCAGTTGTTAATCTTCACAAATAAAATATTTCCAGATAAAAAATGTGATTACAATTTTGCTAAATCTTGTAATAATAATATGCCAGCCAGGAGAGCATATTTTCTTTCTGGCAGAATTAGGGGAATAGCCTTTGCTGACAAGTTTCCTTTATTAAAAAACAGGTAAGTGTTTTCAAGCTATTTTGTTACTTAAAGAGTAGACTTAAACTAAAATAAATATAGGAAAGAATGATGTTATATAAGTAGGTGATTTTTTTTGGTGGGTTCTTTTTTTTTTTCCCCATGGAATTTTGCTAACAATAGCTAAACTTTTAACTCTGCTGATTTTCAGATGGACCATAAAGAATCTATGAGATCTTTTTCACAGACAGTTATTAAGCTTGTTAATGCAAGTGCTGCTGCGAGAGACACCACCGTATCTCTGCAGTGACTGTTGGAGTCAGGGGAATAATCAATGTCCATGGAGTCACGTCAGGGTGCAGCTGAACTTATTCTGACTCCACGTTCAATGCATATAATTGCATCTAATCTCTGCCACATAACTTCACATTTCTAGAGCCTCCAAATCAAATGAATTTTGATAGCCTGGTATAGCTGGAGGAGCTGCGTATTGAGCAAATGAGATGTGCTCCTTCTGAAACTGTTAGGTGAATTCACAAGTATTTCTCAGACACAAAATTTCTTCCTACCTTTCCTCTAAATGTTGACAAACCACGTTTGCAAGTTGTATAATACCTCATACAGCTACTTTCTAAGCAAGATTCACATTCATCCCATAAATCTTTCAAGGATACTTGACATTGTCTTTCTTCTTCTTCTAATCTTTCCTTTACTTCGTTCATAAGTCGCAAGGCTTGCTGAGGAAGAAAAAAGATTTAATTGAAGGCAATTTTCAGATAATGTTCTAAATACTTAACCCAAAGTTGACCACCCGAATCCCTAACCAATAGGGTAGGCTGTAGTCTCAGATGCTTTCACGTATGGAGGGAACTGAAAATTGCAAAACTTTTCCTCAGAGGGTTTTCCCGTTATTCTCTCGGAGAGCACAGCCTACAAAACCAAATGGATCTCTACAGTTTACCCGGATCTCTGAGATTATGAAAAAAACCCTTATGTCTGTCTATGTGTTAATCTTCTTATGTGGTCATGTGCTCAACTCCTACCATTTTTTCCTCCATATCATATCTGAAGTATTCCTCTGTTCCACAAATAGCCCTTTTTTGTTGTTTTGCTTTCTTCTTTAAGGCTAGGTCCTTGCCATACACGAATTCTTTCTGTAATGCGGAGATTGTATAAAATAACATGTAAAATTATAGCCTTTCCTCTGGGATTATGCTAATCAAAAAGCTGTAGTGAGGGGGTTTCTTCCTGCTCTTGTGAAAGTGTGAGGCACTCCTTCCATGCGGAAGAGAAACAAGGTGCATTTTACAATGCTGCCTCTATTTACTGCGTTGTTCTTCATCAGGTAGAGCACAAAACTGCGCAGATCAGAAGCATCTTTTTAGAATAGATTGGGCAATGCAAAGACAGATAAGTTCTTCTGTTGAAGTAGGGTCATAGAATTGTTAAGGTTGGACATGACCTCCAAGATCATCAAAGTCCAGTCTTCTACCCAACACCTCCATGACCATTAGACCATGTCCCAAAGTGCCACATCACCTCCAGGGATGGTGACTCCACCACCTCCCTGGGCAGCCTGTTCCAATGCTCAACCACTCTTTCAGGAAAGAAATTCTTCCTATTATCTAATCTGAACTCCACCAGCACAATTTGTGGCCATTTCCTCTGGTCCTGTCATTAGTTATGTGGGAGAAGAGGCCAACACCAGCCTCACTCCAGCCTCCCTTCAGGTAGCTGCAGAGAGCAATAAGGTCTCCCCTCAGCCTCCTGTTCTTGAGACCAATCAACCCCAGCTCCCTCAGCCCCTCCTCATAAGACCTGTTCTCCTCGCCTGTCACCAGCTTCATTCCCTTCTCTGAACTCACTGCAGCACCTCAATGTCTTTCTTGTGCTGTGCTGCCCAAAACTGACCACAGTGCTCAAGCTGCAGCCTCACCAGTGCCCAGTACAGGGGCATGATCACTTCCAAGTAGATTGCACATCATTAATTTCTTTCTGCAAGTACAAAGTATTTTAATATCTTAGGTTTCCAAACAATGTTCCAGGTTGTTCCTAAGAATGCCAGAACTGTTCTGATTGGTCAGTCTTACTCCTTTCTGGCAGCATTTCAGCAAGTAAGAGACTGACAAAAAAGAAATCTGTCAGAATGTGCTCGGTTGAGACAGTAACCGTGGTCTTTGTAGTCTACGGTTAATTATTTTCTGATCTTTCTAATATATTTAATTAAATGTTTTATGAACTCAGTCTGTGTGGATCATGGGAGTCTACTGGTATTCCTAAAGATGTTAGAAAGCTATCGGGTACTTTGTGGCTTGCTAATACAAATAGTTTAAACTAACTGCCAGTTGTTAGGCCAAGAGGGAATTTTCCTTCAACTTCATCGAAAACAATAGTTAGGAACTTTGTATTTTTTTTTTTAATTATACAGTAATCTTTATTTCTCAGGATCAGCTGAGCACATGGCTCTGAGCACAGACATTGCACTAGGACACTGGAAATTCCCTTGATCCCCTGTCCTTTCTCTAGAATGAGCACGTTATCATTTACAGTTTTGATACTTTTCTGAAGGTCTGATATTTGCAAAGCAAGCTGGGAAACATCTCGTGGCCTGAGGTGTATAAAGACATGCAGGGCAGAGCTGCTGGGCCTTACACACAAAAGACTTTTGTACCGTTGCTTGCAGTAGCATTGGTGTGAATTCAGCGACGCAGGGGATTTCTAGAAATAAGCACTAAGTGACACTTTATTCAACACACTGCTGTTGCAGCAGCTCTGGCTTCTGGATGTTAAAATATTCAGGTTCTCTTTCCACAGTAACATTTGAGTCCACATATATATCTCCTCTTGTTTATATTTAATATCTCCTTTCACTGCAGAAGGTGTGTATCTCCACATGGTGCTCACCATCAGCTTGACTATGCCTGGGCTGCTGCTGGTAACCTCCTGCTGCAGAGTCAAGCGAGATAGCTCAAATCGTAAGGAAGGCTGTGTCAGATAACATGTTTTACCTTGCAGCCAGGATGTGCTGAAGGAAGGCAGCTTGCTAATTAATGGTAACTCAGCTGTATCTTGTCTAGTGCTCACTCTTTCAGTTTCATTTTAGAAACAGCTTAGCCATTCAGGCACAGGGGAAAATGAACACTATGTCACTCCATTTGAAAGCTGTTACTTGGAAACTCTTCACCTCTAGCTTTCAAAAGACCCACACAGTCTGGAAGAGGCACCAGTGAGGCAGGCAGTGCCCTTCAGTTCTTTATTCCAGCACAGTCTGAAAGCTTCCCTCGGGGTTGAAGCCTCAGTCTGTCGGGGTTTCACCAGTGGGCAAGCTCTTTCTTAAGAAACTGGCAATATAACCTAATGTTTTAGCTTCTGAATGTGAACGTGTAGTTCCTGAGGCTAGCAAAGGATGTCCATTGCCCAACTCCTGCTTCCAGAAGACAGTCAGTGAGAACTTCTATAGAGATGCTGTGAGAGCTTTCTTCCTCTAGCGAGAGAAGAGGGCAGAAGCAGGTTCCCTATCAGTCCTGTGACCACAAAAGGAGTTGTGTGCTGCTCAGAGTGTGTGTGCAATGTTGTTTACATTCTTTCCAGAACAGAGGAGACACCGTGGGATCCCTTCTGGGTTGTTGTTCTGCTTGTTGGCCTAAGAACATTGGCATGCTGTACTTCTTCCAGGGGGTAGGCTAAAACCATGCACAGTCTGCCTCATCTTTGATTAAAAATAGCCACAACTTAACAAAAATACAAACAAAAAAAAAACAAAACCAAAACAGATGCACTTCAGTTACCTGTTTTTCTTCACTGCTCTTCTTCAAGGTTTTCATCAGATCTACATGCTTATCTTCATTTCTTTCCATCATATATTTCATCTGCTTAATACCAATCAAAGCTTTCTTTACCTCTTCATCTACATACTTCTCTCCAACTTCAGACAATACTAAAAAAAGCCAAGTTATACAGTGACTTAATGAGATTTTAACACTATTGCAAACTGTCATGCACTGATGATGAAGGAGAATGGAAAAGCTCCATGTTTCCTTTCCCTGCAGCTGCAGAGCCAAATCTTGGGTTAGTGAATGCTGAATAACACAGAGCCAAGACAACTGCCCTCAGATAAGAATGTGGCCCAGAGCCTTTGCCAGTGATCAGCTGTGTGTAACTCAAGCTATACACTTGGCTGTCCCACTGCTGATCACGGAATACCGGAACAGTTGAGGCTGGAAGGCACTCTGGAGATCACTGAGTCCAACCCCTCTGCTCACAGCAGGGTCAACTAGAGCAGGTTGCTCAGACTTCATGCTGGGTTTTGGATATCTCTCAGGGTTACTCCTCAGTTTTCTAATGACAAAAGCTGCGTGTCTGCCTTTGATCTGAAAGCAGCCTGTGACAGCTCCCCTTTACATGTTGAAAATGTAAATTACAGGTGCCTTTCGTAAAAATGCAACCTCGAGACTTCCTGCGAAGTAATGTCCGCAGAGTTTTGGTGAAAGCCTGGACGGGCCCACATGTTGCACCTTGCAGCCCTGCCTTTTATCTTTATCGTTCCCTTTGCAGAAATACCCTGAATAGCAACGGAGCTGTACAAAGCAAGTAAAGAACATCACACCGAGACTGCCTAAAGCACAGGTCACTCATTCCTTCCTTTGGATCTTTCTTCCCTGCTCCTAACTTTTTGTTTGTTACAGAAATATTATTAATGAAGACTGAAGCACTGTATGGCTGATCCTCTTGGGATTCCTATCCACAAAATAAAGCCATGCTTAAAGGTGAGTATATGCAGAATAGCTGCTTTATATATAAACGACATCATTTTATTTCAATCATTTATAATAACCATCAAAACCAAGTCAAAACGCACCAAGAGACTGAGAGCTGGAGCCAAGTGCTTCCAGCACATCCCAGGTAAGAAAAGCATACGTACGCTTCAGGTTCTCCTGGAGATTCATTTCCTCCTGGGCTGTCGGTGCGCACTGATGACCGTTCAGCCATAGCATGTATGTTATAAATAGCCAAGAGGACTTCATGTTCTTTCTGTTAAAGAAGTAGGTCGGTGCAGTTAAATGTAAGCATCTTCATGGTGCCTAGGTGTAATGTTTTCAGGGTATTATACAAGTTCCCATTAATTTTGACTTTAACCACAGTTTCTGAGTTCTATAACATGCAGCTAAATGCTAGTTAGTGAAAACACATAAGAAACATGACCTCTTTTGTAATTATTTATTCAGACCAACTGGATGAATTCCACTGAGTTTGCACAGCGGTGTAACAGAACCAGGACGTATATATATATAAACTCAAAAGCTTATGCAGCTGAGTCTGACCCTTTTCTGCCTTGTGAAAGACATTAATTACTGATCACATGCTGAGTTCTTAGTTCCTAGTACAAATGCATCAATGCTAAACATCATTGCCAAACTTAAAAAGGGGAATTTCTAGAATGTTGTTCTCTTCCTTGTCTCCAAACATGCAACTCCTTTCATTGTCATTCAGGATAATACATAGTATAGTAGACACAATAAAAAGTATGCCAAGAAATTGGTAATCAAATTGGTTCTGCAAACAAACACATCAGCAATTGAAAGAAATTCCTACAAAATAAGGGAAATAGCTTTTGATTTATTACCCTCCCAAGATCAGTTAGAGGAGAAAGGTTTATTTTTTAGAAACCATGCAACTACATGTTATAGTTCTCATCTAATTAACTGAGCACAGTGTTTAAGTCCCTTCTTGTTAACCAGTATAACCTTCTTGGGGATGCAGTTATCAACTGCAAGTGCACATGTAAATTAAGAGCCTGGATTTATTTACAGCCTGAATTTACTTCTACAGTTAGCTGTATATTGTATGCTTACATTTGTAGTGAAAGACCAATTAACTTTGCAAAGAAATACAAACCCAGAAAGTAAAAAACCCCGGCATATTTACCATTAATACTGAAACACCTCCTCTGCAAAATTGCTGCCTGCGTCAGGAAAGGGTCGGGCTGTGTTCTGAGCTAATTGCTGGGAGTGTCAGGGATTTTGCCATGTTCTATTATCTGATGAGAAGGTCCTTAATCCCATTACCAGGATATTTTGTCATTAGGCTGGAGGTTTTTGCGTGTGTGGGACTTGTGCTCATCTCCGTGGGCAAAGCCACCAGGGGGAGCGTTGGGCAGGGCTGCCCAGTTCCACGGAACTGGGAGCTGCTCTTTTTCCACGGCCGGCAGCTTTGCCTTCTACCAGCCTTTCATTGTCCTGCGTTTTACCTTAGGAGACATCTGCAGCTTATGTCCTAAGCTTACAATTAGTATGGCTAAAAATAGCTTCCAACATTTAATCTCTTCAATGTAGTTTTAGTTTGCTATAAAAACCTCGGGATTACATAATGGCCTTCTTTGGGTACCTTCTGACCATACAGACACTGAACAAGATGCAGGACTCCAGATGCAGCCTGGCGTACAAGTAAGGTCTGAAACGAGATAATTTAGGCACTCTGTGCATCATTATACTTGCTAATGTTTTGGGAGTATGCCCTCCTGATGATTTTCTCCAATTAATCCAAGTGTGTGAAATATGTCTGGGATCTAACCTGTGTGAAGCTTTGGATACCTTTAAATGAGATCGTTAAATACTAGCAGATGCTCAATAGAAAGTGTGGACACATATTGTTTAGCAAATCATATCCCACCATGTGATGTTCAGCAATAATGCTTCCTTGAAGTCAAAGAGGAGAAAAGGAAAGTAGGTATCTGTAGCTCATGATTTGTAACAGCAGTTTTAAAGCATCCCATTCTTCTTTGTTTACCTCATAGTTCATAAAAGCCAGCTGCTGATTGATGGTTAAGATCTAGCACGATTAATGCTTTGAGGAGTTTATTTTCAAACAATTATCAGGCAGAGAAGAACCTGTTAGCTTTAAAGGGAACTGCAAGTCCTCGATTTGTATTAAAAATTAAGATAGCTCCACTCTTATTTTCTGAAAATGATGGATGGGAGGTAAATATATATATAGTGTTTTAATATATATTAATTGCTGACTCCCTGAAATGCTGCTTACTCCTTGACCAAGGCTCATCACTACACAAAACCTTTCAAATTCTCCTTTGTAGCAATACCAAGCAGGCATCCTTGCAGTCACAGTCCCCTGACCAGACTGTCTGCTAAGCACCCCTGAGGGTTGTGCTGAAGTAAAAAGGGCAGTCTCTCTCTCCAGGCCTTATGCTTGGCTCAGAATAGAGACTAAATGGAAAATACATTTGCACAAAGGAAGACAATCTATTACAGACACTTGTGAAATGCATGTTGTTTGCTTACACGCGGAATGAATCTTTCCCTGCGTCTGTCCCCTCATTTTTGGCATTTATCTTTGCTAATATTCTTTTCCTAGCAAAAGGTACTGCTGGCCTTTCTGGACCTGGTTCAGCACAGAGGAAGCTTTACTCAGTCTCGAGCAAAAGGGCAATTTCAACACATCACAAGAATTTGCAGGAGGCCTCAGCCCTGCAGGGAGGGAGAGCAGCACTCCCACCCCGGGCGGCAGAGGCAGGAGGCTGCCTCTGGCACAGATCCCACCGCTGCTTTTCATAATTGCTCGTCTTCTGAAGGTCTCTGTGGGGATCTCTGGTCAAACACGCTCTTGCACCTTGTAAAGCCAGTCCTTAAAGGAAATCTGCACCGAAGCTAATGCCCAGACATGGAGTCCTCGTGGGTGTCGGGCTCCTTTTCTCAATTAAGTTGGTTTTGAAAATCGCAAAGTGTGTTGTGTTGTCTTAGATCTTGCTCCTCACACTTTATTATAACCCTACATAACCACAGGGAAATAGGCTATACAGGCTGCATATATTTCTTTGTATAAAAACACCAAATCCTAATTCTTTGCTCTCATGCTATTTCATATATATCTAATAGCTGAAAGATGAAGTCTAAGGAACCTAGGGACAAAATTGTCTAGAGCTATTATGCCTGTTAAAGTTAACCTTGGGCTTAAACTGAACCTTTGAAATGCACTTAAGAACCCAACACTCTGTTCCTGAGAGGCAGTTATTAGTCATTCTCACTCTGGAAATCATTTCCTCTCTCATTTTTGTTTTGAATTTAATTAGAAGAAAATCTCAACAATTCAGGTCTCACCAAATCTCCACTCTCTTTTCAAATGTGATTTGCAGTGAGCTGTGGTGGAGATGTGAAATTTTTATCTCAGCTGCCGTGTCCAACAGTTTCCTCTCAATATTTTATTTTTCCCTGAATTTGAGCACTTCAATAAGATATAATATGCCATAAAATGATGTTGTGCTGACATGTCCATTTTTTCACAGCCCAGTACAACCAGGTGATTCACCACCTACTGATGCTGTTGCAAATTAAAAGGTACTGTTCTAATATTGAATCATCCTGGAGACAATCTGAAGAAGCTCTTGTGAGCAAGTTGTAGAAAGTGTCTTTTTCTCCACCACAACTGTTACTCCAGTACTGCTATACTTTAATTGAAATTAATATGTTTATATTGGAATAAATTAAGGGAATCGCTTGAAAAGGGATTTCTGTATAAATAGGCTTTTACAAGGTAATGATAAATTGAAATGTAAATAACCGTAATGATATAGATAGACATCAAGCTTCAACCTAGCTGAACTTGAGCAAGGAGAGTTGTAGCAGCTTTGTGGAGTTTCTGTCTGTCCTGTTGGATGACCTCCACAAAAGTCCAGCATTTTTTCATAATGTGCTGTGACTTCTCCCTTTTTGTTGATCCATTCCACCTGGCAGGATTAAGCATCAAGAAGTATGTTGAAATGGAATTTCCTGTGTTATACATCATCTGAAGGATTTTGTTCCAGTTATTTGCTGTTGGAAGAGTTGTTCCCTACTATGTGTTTTCATATTTCTTCCTGACCTAGGCCAGTCATATAATGATCAGGCTGAAAATACCTGTACCTATTTATAGACTCTGTGAGCCATGCAGAGTGCTACATATTGACGTTAAATCTCTTGATACTTTTATGAAATAGTTCCCGGTTTTACAGAATCTTAATTGGCTTTATTTGTAAGCACACCATTAGTTCCACTGCTTTCAAATGAAATTTAATCCTTGTGGGGGTTTATGGTGTAATTACATAGCTAATCTAAAGCATGCACAAGCTTTGCTAACAGTTAGTATGGGTTTTAAGGCATTAGAATTGAATGTTTGTCATGTGAAGTTTTGGGATGGTTGGGTTTTAATCCTTTCTAGTACTTCGGGAGCTGCTGAGAGGTTTCTGCTTTCTCCTCCTGTATTTCAAAGGCTCCTGTAGCTCTCCTTCAGTTTCTATTCAGCCTGTCTTTGAGCTCTACCTGAGTAGCCAAAGTTGGGAACCAAGGCTCCTTCTTCAGCCCAGAGAGAGGCAAGCTCCTGAGATGCTCTCAGTCATGCTGGAAGGCCTCAGACTAAGAAGCTGAGGCTACCCTAAGCTGGATATCTAGAGTTAGTCTAAGCTATGTATCTTGCAAAAATACCAGCTCAAGCCCCCAGAGTAGCGCAGCTGTGTTAGCATGACGGGATCCCAAAGTGCAGGAGCTCAGTCAGGCCAACACAATTTCTCTGTCTGGTGGAGGGTCAGGCAGCGCAAGGTCAGGACTCCACGCTGTGCTCAGCGCAAACATGAAAGCAGCTGAAGGCATGAGATCAGCTTGTGTAACTTAGAGCATCACACCAAGATTTAACGTGGCTTTATTTGGAGCTATTAAGCTACAGCTTTTGAGGTCAGCAAGACCATCTCCCCAAGATTTAGTGTGCTTTGAAAGGTACGAGCCTTTTCTGCTTTCCTTTTGCTGTATATCCACAGATGCTCAGGATGACTATAAGGTGTGGCAAAAATATTCCACTTCACTGCAGTATTTTATTTTTTTCCCCAAGCCCTCAGTGGCTTTGACACAAAGTTCTAAATACCAGCCCTCGCAGTAATGTGACAACTGTTGTGCAGAGGACATGCAGAGTTTCTTCACACCTTATCCAGAGCCATTGCAGAAGGGAACTCCTCTGATACTGAACACCATATTTGGGAAGACAAATATATAACATAAAGGAATGTAATTAATGTTAAGGGACAGAAAATTAAAATCTTGGCGTTGAATGTAAAACAACACAAAGCTGAAACTGAGAAAATACTCAGTTGTCTTCAGAATTTGTGCTTGGGATATCAGCTAACTGTTGAATTTGGAGCAGCGCTATTACTGATGTTGCATTATCAGCAGGAGATATCAAAGGCAGCGCGAGGATAACAAAATGAGTTAGAACCAATTTATTATAAAGCAAACCTGCATAGTGCAGTTACACACATTTCAGGAAACATTTAATATTAAAATGTTGAAGCTGTGAACCAGATGTTTTGCAAGGTTTTAGTTTCAATCTTCCCTAAGAACATTAAAACAAGAAAGCTTTATTGCATGCAGATATGTAATGTATCAGCTTTCAGCCTGCACTGAAAGAAACAGGGTTCCTTGTGTGTTTTCATCTGGTTTGCTTAAGCATATTTTAGTCACTGAGCGCTATATATCAGCTAGTTAAAAGAGTGGCTGTTTATTGGCAGCCACCCTGGATTTTAATGAAGGTAAGATGACTGAATTATCAGTTCGTGAGCTGCTGAACAACTCTTGAAGATGCTGCTAATACGCTGCTTTCTTGGAAAGTGATGGATGGCATTCAGGGCAAGGCCTTGGTAATATTCAGTGGAGAAACTGGAAATTGCTATGGTGTGCAATAATCCTCTGGCTGGGAACTTGGCCTCTTGCTCCTGCTGCATTTAAAGTGGAACCTGCTCCAGTCCCTGCAGGACAGCAAGCCCAAAGAGGGATGTCTGAAGATAAAGCTTCCTCAAAGCAGGGCATGTGCAGCCCCCTTGCTTGCAGCAGCATGAAAGTGGAGGAAGTAAAGCTGGAATGCTGCCTGAAGCTGACTTTCTCTCGATTTCAAATATTAGGGACAATTTCTAAGAAAAGCCTTACTGCAATTAGAATTAATGACTTCATGCTTCTAAGAGTTCTTGCTTAATTGCCATCGCACGTGTTTTTGCGGCCATCCTTTTGTATCACTAGTACCCTGCTCCCTGCCTCTGCCTCAGCTCTCCAAGTGTTTAAAGTGCTGTGAAAAAACCAACGCTAGTTAACAGAGACCTGACACATGGGAGGGGAATAAAAACCAGAAAAACTGAGTTCAGAGCAAATAAGTCTTAGAATTCTGAGACAAAAAAGGCAGAAAGGGAAATGAAGGTCAGATAGGAAAGACCACAAATTAATAAAACGTCTGGAGAATTGCTGATGAGAACAGCCCCTTCAATTGGAAGTATATGAATTAAAATACGCTTCCATATCCTCTACCAAGAGCTAATTAGTTATTGCAAATAGCAATATTTTAGGAAGCCCATTTGACCAGAAAAGGTCAAATACATAATCCTTGAAATCCTTTCTTGTTCCTCCTGCTTCCTTTTGCTCTGGTATGAAACGATTCTGGCAAAGACTGGATAATTTGCCCACACTCTGAGTTGCTTAATACATTGGCAGGCACTGTGAAATACTAAGCACTAAGAAAAAAAAATGTGGGACTTAGCAGATTTGAATGTGTACAGTGTGTGCACCTCAGCTAGTGAGTGATGTAGGTTTTCTTTGTAGCTAAAGAAGAGCTCTAGGCTCAGCTGCAGTTTAACTGACCTACTGTAGACCTTGACCTCAGAGTTAGATGAACTGCATTTTGGAAGACAGTGTTTTTCCCTCCTAACTAGAAAGTGAACACAGCAGACTAACTTAAATACAGATCTCTAAAACTGGGGCAAATTAATCTCCTTGACATGTCATGCAGTTTTCAGCAAGACCTGGCTTGTTTGTGTTTGCAGCAGCATCCGGAGCTGCGTTAAGATGATTGCTGTCAGGTCAAGTGAGGTGATCCTTCCTTTCTACTTATCACTGGTGAGGTCACACCTGGAGTGCTGAGTCTGGTTCTGGGCTCCCCAGTAAAAGAGACATGGACACAGTGAAGCAAGACCAATGCAGGGCTACAAAGATTATTAAGGGACTGGAGCATCTCTCATATGAGGAGAGGCCAAAAGAGCTGGGACTGTTCAGACTGGAGAAGAGGTGTCTCAGGAAAACCTTATCAATGTATACCTGATGGGAGGGAATGAAGAGGAGGGATCCAGGCTCTTTTCAGTGGTGCCCAATGACAGGACAAGAGACAACAGGCACAAAACATGTGAGATTCCATCTGAACACAAGAATACACTTTTTTACTGCAAGGATGGTTGGACATTGAAACAGCTTGCCCGGAGAGATTGTGGAGTCTCCATCTGTGGAGTTATTCAAAACCTGACTGGACACAGACCTGGGCAACCAGCTCCAGGTGGCCCTGCTTGAGCAGCAGGATTTGACTAGATGATCTCAAGAGGTCCCTGACAACCACAATAGTTCTGTGTTTATCCAGCTGTAGGGACCCCAGTACAAAAAAAGACATGGACCTGTTAGAGCAGGTCCAGAGGAGGACCACAAAAATTGGTCAGAGCTGGAACACCTCTCCCGTGAAGAAAGGCTGAGAGAGTTGGAGTTGTTCAGCATGGAGGAGTCTCTGGAGAGACTTTTCAGTACTTGGCCTTTCAATACTTAGAGGGGGCTTTAAGGAATATAGGGAGAGGCTTTTTATCAGGGCCTGTAGTGATAGGAGAGAGGGTAACAGTTTTAAACTGAAAAAGGGTAGATTTAGCCTGAATGTAAGGACTTATTTTTTTTACAATGAGGATTGTGAGACACTGGAAAAGGTTACCCAGAGAAGTTGTGGAAGCCCCATTATTGGAAGTGTTCAAAGCCAGGTTGGATGGGGCTTTGAGCAACCTGATCTAGTAGATGTCCCTGCATGCACCAGAGGGGTTGGACTAGATGATCTTTGAAGGTCCCTTCCAACCCAAGCCATTCTGTGATTCTACAGTTCTATAATTCTATGATGTCTATGATACAGGCCAAAGCAGGATACCTAGAGAGCCTGCTAAATATGGACTTGTGCAAAGCTATCATGCCTGGAAGTTGACAGGTTCTGGACATTCACACTTAGAGCACAAGCAAGTTAGAAATTGCTTTAAGCTGTACAACATCCTGTCTACCATTTCCTAGCACACTCTGCAGTCAGCCAAGGTGGCAGCTACCACATCTAACCCATAACCTTCCTGAAAACTTGAATCAAAGTGTTAAACTCATAAAAGATGAAGGCAACCTCTGACGGAGCACAATGATTTATTTCAGATTAGACTCTAACACTTCACAGTCATGCTAGATTTTCTCTTAGGTTTTGGGTTAGCTACCTGATAATCAGTATCCAGCACAATATCACACATCCTGCTTTCCTGACAGTGTCTTGGGATTCCTGATGCTGATTTGTTATTAGAGATAAAGGATATAAATGAAACAAAAAGCATGTAAGATAGGTTGATTGTTGTTATTTAGCACAAAGGAGGAAATGCTGTCTCCAGATCAAGAAGTCCACGAACTTCTCTCTGCTGGAAGGATATTTGGGGTAGAGTCTTATTTATGCATCTACATGGGAGGTATTTATTTTCTCATAAAAACACTAACACAGAATTTGTCATCTCATAAATGCTAAAACTTTACTGGTTTTCAGTGGTATGGGGTGGGTTATGGATTTTCTTGTCTGACTTAGCAACTGCATCAAAATATTCTAAAAACTACTCTTACATGATACAGTGGAGCCCTACCTCTCCTGAGCTGTGGAGAACTGAGCTGCTTCCTATGCAAATCAAGGCTACTTTGCAACTCTACACTGAGGTTTTTATAAAATGTGAAGATGTAAAAATATTCACCTCAATTCCAATAGGAAATTAGGCAGAAAAACATAACCATTTGCTCATTTGAGTTGAATTTTATTTAGTTATTCAAGAGCTGGATCTCCGTTATGTACAATATAGTTTGCATATGCAAATTACTCATGGGCAATTTGATGCAAATAGGTTCTACTCTGGAACACTGACAAAATTCTGGAGTACTGGGGTAGTATGGTATGTTAAGGAGTAGTCTCACTGTGTATTCTGAGCACCTCACAGAAGGGATTCAGCTCTGCATCTGGTCAACAGACAGATATAGAAGGTTTCAGAAAACAACTGGAACCATGAGTCAGGCAATACTTAACTTCCTAACTTGACTGATCTGAAGCAGCCACTTCATATTTGCAGAAGGAGCCACAACCCCGGGTCATCTACATGCAGGGCACAGGAACGGTCGGTGACTGATATGGAAAATTCTGAAATCAGGCAGATTCATTTGAAATAGCTGAAGTGTGAGAAGGCTTTTCAATGGCCATAGTGCAGATGTAATTATGTTTCAAACATTACTAAAAGCATTTTGTTATTGGCACTGGAGGACAATAGCATATTATCTATTTTCACACCCCACCTCAGGAAGAAATAAGTTTTTATTTCAGCTTTTTGCCCTTGCGTGCCTAATGTTATATCTCACATCCCAAGAGCAGATTATGGAAGGCCTATTCCTGTGCCCAGATCTTGTACCTACACTCATTTATTTATTTAACAGAGTAGACAACAGGTCAAATCTAAATAAGCAGAACTCCCTCACGTCTGCAAACAGCTCTGATTCATACCAGGTGAAGACCAGCACATTTTCCCTAGGTCTGGGTTCAGAAAACCACACACACACACAAAGTGCAAAGAAGCCTATTGTTTGAAGGAAGCCCTTCTTGTTTAGGACACTGCTGAACAAATAAACTAGGCAGCCGAGGGAATTAGCAAGAATGAAGAGCATTAGGTCCTCAGAGAAAATAACATCAAAAAAGCTCTTGGTATCCATCAGTCAGAATTCCTTCACTGCTAGACAAAAGCTGCAGTGGAAATTGCTGTGCTGTAACTTAACGCGGTCCCACGCTGAACTAGTTACTTGAAATGCTGTGCTTCCAATACATTTCACAGATCAAGTATCACCAACAAGGAATAAAAGTAAATGAGAAATTAAAAAGAGATTAAATATTATTCAAGCAAAGCACTTAGCCACACGTTTAACTTTTAACCTAAGAGTAGTCCCATTGAAGTCAGTGGGGTTACTTACGTACTTAAAGGAAACCATGTGATTAAATGGTCGTCTGGATCAGGATTTTAACAATCTGAGTGGCTATTACTTAAAAAAATTGATAGAGTACAACAGGGGAAGGGAAAGAAAAATCTGCTTTCCATCCTCTGTTTCAAGTGTGCTGACAAAGGCGTGGTAAGATCTAGCAATAGGAAGTTAGAGCTGGAAAAAACCAGCCTTGAAATAAGACATTTCCTGATAGCTACGAGGAAAATACTGAGACAGCGTATGAGAAGGAAGTGAATTTACCCTCACATAGGGTTCATGTAATGACATTAAATATATTGAAAGAAAAGGGGGATTAATCCAGATTCTGGGAGTAAACTCAATTGCTTTAAAAGACAAATCAAGCAGTTGCTGGTGGAGAGACTCCTCCACCAGTTTATTGCAGTATACTGGTCTGGTCCAGCCTCCAGTTTAAGAGATTCCTAAACCAGTGCTTATACAACAAATTATTTTACATTGCCCTGCTTTTTTGTATTTCTTGTCAACAACTGCTACTTTCGGAAGTAGTACTAGACATATTTTTCTTTAACCTTACAATGTATTTCTTTTTGATGTTGTATTATATGTACCCATCCATCGTGAGAGGATTAGGCTGACTGGCATTTGCAGTGTTTTCAGGACCTATTGGCTTCACCCTGTGTGAACACGACTTCAACTCAACCTAGAGGCTCTGTCTGAGTTAATAGGACTCCAAAATAATGCAGCTCAGCTGGCAGTGAATGCATGCACCTAAGTGTCCACAAGCAGAGCTACTCAGAAAGGACTAGGAACAGCATCTTCACAGAGGTTACATGTGTGAAGATAGCTTCAGTACATATTCTCCTCAGCTTTCTCTAAGAAAGGTCTGTTGAAATAAAAAGCTTTTAGAGGAGAAAAGTTTAGCGTGGGCTATAGAGCACTGCAGGACTCAGCCACTGGAGAAAAGCTGGCTTACCACAGCTTGTCCATTTCCCAAAACAAAACTGAGATCAGCCCACGTAATTTACATGAGGATTGTCTGGGTTTTAAATGAGAAAAGCCTCGTGCTCTGGGCCAGAAGCACAGCTGGTGTAACTATAAGGATCTAATTCATAGCAATAATATTTTTCTACAGTTTTAAGCCAGAGCTCCTGTAAGTTCCAGTATAACAGCTTTTGGCTTTAGACCCAAGACATAACAGAGTGATGGGAGCAATTAACAGCGCAGCTTCCTCCAAAATATCACCGTTTAAAGAGACCTGTGTCTTCCCCAGCAGTGAGATGATCCTGGTTTAAACATTAGGCTTTTTGATAAATACTAAGCAGTGATTTTTCTTTTCTTGTATATGCCATAATACAGAATCAGTGAGAAATAAGTGCAAATCATCATTGTTGTAAGAGAGGGGTTCATACAGCATTTATGTGGCTGCCATTTAAATAACTCTGTTCTAACAGTGCATTTAAGGAATGTTAGTGAGGAATGAGGAATGTTTCACTTTTTACAAGTTGCTGTAACCCATCTGGACAACTTCACAACATTATTGTGAATTATCTTTATGCACAGTCACAAGAAGGGAGATTTGCTTATGATGGTGTTGTGCCTGTGGCTGGATTTGTCTTCTGCACTTTCCACCCTTGGAATATAAAACCTCAGGAATCGATGAGGCAAAAGTAAATTGAGATATAACTTTGCTCTACCTGGCAATTCAAAATTCCCACAAGCAAGACCAAAAAGTTTAAAGCGTGTGAGGATTAGGGTCAGTTTGCTCAATGCAGGTATATTAAATCAGGGAGGTACCTGGTTAGCCAGGCATGATAACTTAGACCCCTAAGGTTAGATGTGCTCATTTATTTATATAGTTTATTTTATAACCTGGGCACATAGAGTTGTACAGCATTTTCCTCTATGTCAGAGGCATGCACTAAAGACAGTTAGAAATTATATGTTTGCTTTTCAATAAGAAATAAACTGTCACCAGAAAATATCTTGGTAAAACCCAATCCAGCGAATGCTGCCCTTGTTATATATTGTAGATACGTGGTAGCTTCCTCCAAACTGCAAAAACTGTGACTGACATTGCAAAAACACCCTGGGGAAAGGGAGCTGAGTCCCACTTTTAATTGTGAAATTCTAGGCACAGTTTCATGGATTTGGGGGAATATAAAATATTTCTGTTATTCTTTCTTGCCTTTCTCCTGATGCCTGCCCCCTCCATCTCTCCTTTCTCCCTCACTACTCAGAGCAGAATTTGAGATGAGAGAGCAATTTATCAGGAATACATATAAAAGGCTTTTCCACAGAGTTTCATCAAAACCAGGTATCGATTAGAGGCCAGGGGAACAGGCTTTGTCAAGAAAAGGCTTAACAGGAGAAATTGAGCATTTGATACAGGAGTGTGGATAGAAACGCTGGACCATCGCCAGAGAGGCTGGCAGCTGAGGAGAGAGCAGAACAGTGTTGGGTAGCACAAAGGAATGCAAATATTTTAAAAATCAGCCTAAATACAAGAGGAAATACCCTGGCACTGTTGGCCTGGAGAAGATTCCAAAGGTAGACACTGGACAAATGACTGGAAATGCTTCCTGGACAAGAACTCTTCACTGACAGGGAGATTGGATGTGTGTCTGTCGGCTCAAATACCATAAGCAGAGACACAGGATTGATTAGCTGTGAGCTAGTAACTTCTATGTGGCAATCCTGGGAGGCTGCAGCACTGACACTACCCATTATAAATCTCCTGTGAAGAAGTGAGCTACCCAAGAAAGATGTTTAGCACACAGACAAAAGAATTGGGAGCTACAACTGCATGTACTTCATTCAATACCACATCCTTTGTGGTTGTCTTATTTGCTCAGATGCTGACTTTCCTCTGGAGACACTGAATTCAAGGGATGCATCTCAATTATATAGCTCAGCATCAAAGCAGATGTTAGAAACCCTCTAGCAAGCCTCTCCCAGGCACTGAGTCACCTGTGGTCAGCTGCGCAGACAGCTTCTCCTCTGCTCTCCTCCTCATCCCACCAGACCTGAAAGCCAGTCCCCTGTGCTCCTTGGTGCTACCCTCTGGCTGGTTGTTATTACAAGTCAGGACAGATAAGCTTCAGTCTGACAGCTCAGACCTGTCTTTAAAAGTGAAGTGGATTCTTATGGAGCTATGTGCATTTTCAGATTGATAAGTAACGTTTTCACTGCAGACGAGGATGCTGGGGCAATATGTAAGTTATCAGAGCTGTCTTCACTTCCACTTTCTGGGTCCAGGCTGTGCTCTGTTTCCAGATCACCATTGGACACCAGTGTGCATCAGCCAGCCCTCTCCCCTGTCTACCCCACCCTCACATGCCTGCACAACCTGCACAGTCAGGGGACTGGCATCTCGAAT
This sequence comes from Todiramphus chloris collaris, assembly GCA_025345505.1. Classification (NCBI taxonomy): domain Eukaryota; kingdom Metazoa; phylum Chordata; class Aves; order Coraciiformes; family Alcedinidae; genus Todiramphus; species Todiramphus chloris. Next base: position 137,264 of record JANVCC010000261.1, read on the forward strand.
ATGTGCATAAATGCGAGCTAAAGCACACTCGGGGAGCCATGGCGTGATAGATCATGTCATGATCCTCGCCACAGAAACTTTCACTAATTGGGTGATGAGCCCAGTGGAGATGAGGAACAGCTGTAGGAGCTGCACAGGATTTCAGCTGCAGTTTGAGTTTAAGAGCCACAGCTCCAAGGGGAATTGTCAGGGGCTGTGGTTCTGCTGGCCACTGTTGGGCATTGCCAAATAAAAGGGCTCCTGTCCCCTCCTGCCACGGTGACATCCCTCCCTTAAAGGGCTTAATTGTCTCCTTAGCTGTCTCTGTCTGAGGGAGGAGGATATAGAAAGAGTCTTAGGAAACCTAGTGGAAAGCAGAGTTGTGTACAGTACATTTAATTCAGTAGATAAAAGGGGTTTGAAGTCTTTAATATCTCCTGTGCAGTTGACTTAGAGTAACATTTAAAGTTTTACATTTCTTTTCTTCAAGATCAAGTAACATTTAATTAGGATTCACTATACAGAGCTGCAACATGTAGTTTCCAGGTAGTGATGCGGATCCTTCCATTAAATTACATTTTTGAGAGTGAATAATACCCATAATATTTCTTGCTCGCCCCCTAACAAAGGAATTTGTTGCTGGATTGCCTCCTGTTATTTCTTGGGCTGGGTATTTTCCCTGCATCTGAGGAAATAAACCAGACAGGGATCACTTATTCTGCAAAGTATGCTTTTAAATGTTTGTCTGGCACCTCTGAATGATATTTTCTTTTCACTGCCATTACAGAAAACTATGGTGTCGTACTTAATAAACATCAGTGAGAAGTTTTCTATTCTTGTTTAAAGAGAAGCAGACTTGAAGACCTTGTGAAAACAAGTAGGTTAATCCTGACTAATCAGCTGAACTCATTCTATTAATAGCCAAGATGGCAGCATTATTCCATTAAGCTTTGTGTGGAATACTGGGGGCAGGTACATAGATACATAAGTATATATAAGTATATATATATATACTTATATATAAGTATATATAAGTATACATAGGTACATAAGAGATTAAACCAGATGAACCTTTCAAAAAAATACAACAGTTGCCACTTACTCTGTATCTCTTCAGTCTGGGAAGGAGTGTTCTGCCTGGTGAACAAAACAGAACACGTGAAAACGAGACTTTGCCACAAAACTTTGCGATTTTGCATTCTTCAAGAGCACGGTTGCTTTGTTATGGCTTGGCAAGGTGGGGTCTGAAGTGATGCGATTCTCGTGGAATATGAGCCTCTCTGTAGCCAAACTGTGTGCATGGTGCATCTTATAGGAAGTGTTTCTCAAATTGTGTCTCCGCTGGGGCATTAAATGCAGTCTGGTGCTATTAAGATGATCAGCACTTTTGATTTTTGTTAGTCTCATGGTAGAAGGATATAAAATTGGAAGAGAGGTAATATCAGGTTTCATATTTTCAGATTAATAAATGCAAATTTATCAACTACATCTAAACTGTGATTCTGTGCGCTGTGTTCAGTCCCGGGCCCCTCACCACGAGAAAGACATTGAGGGGCTGGAGCGAGTTCAGAGAAGGGCAGCCAAGCTGGTGAGGGGTCTGGAGAACAAGTCCTGTGAGGAGAGGCTGAGGGAGCTGGGGTTGTTCAGTCTGGAGAAGAGGAGGCTGAGGGGAGGCCTTACTGCTCTCTACAGCCACCCAAAGGGAAGTTGGAGTGAGGTGGGGGTTGGTCTCTTCTCCCAGGTAACTAGGGATAGAACAAGAGGAAATTAAGTGGCACCAGAGGAGGTTCAGACTGAATATTAGGAAGAATTTCTTTACTGAAAGAGTCTGGAACAGGCTGCCCAGGGAAGTGGTGGAGTCACCATCCCTGGGGGTGTTCAAAAACCATGTAGATGAAGCCCTTCAGGACACGCTGCAGTGGGATGGTGAGGTGGGGTTTTTTTGATTTGTCATTTTTCTGTTCTGGTTTAGTTTTTGGTTTGGTTGTGGGTTTTCTTGCCTTGTTTTTTGTTTGTTTGTTTTGTGTTTGTTGTTGTTGTTGATGGTTGGACACAGTGACCTTAGAGCTTTCTTCCAATTGTGACAGTTCTGTGATTACCTGAGACCTCACATTCTGTTCAATTCACTGTTTCTTTCATCCATAACGTGAGTTCTTTCATCCAACAGTGACATGTGTAAAGAAACTAAGTCAGCACTAGGGCATCCACTGATAACATTTGCATTTAATTTTCTTTTGTGTGCTCTCCAGCTGTTACAGGTCCATGGCTCCGAGATGGAGCTGATGGAGCTCCAGGTCGTGGTTTGTCCATGGCTCTGAGACTGATCTAACTTTAGATGTACATAGTTTCTCTAAGCACTCATCAGCACTAATGAAAAACCTTACTCGTGAAAACTCTTCTCTAGCAGCAGTTTCTCCCCCTCAGCTCTCCAAGGAAAATATTTCCATCTCTGCATCTTTAGCCCAGCAAACAAAAACACAACAAAACCTTTATCTAAGAGAAAAGGCCTGAGACTGATGTTCAGGCATTGCTTTTAGCCATCAGCTGAGGCAACAAGCTGCAGCTGAGAACTGCTATCTATGTAGTGCTGAAACCATACAGATAAGAAACTAGGACAAGTATCCCAAGGTCCCAAGTATCTGGGGTTTAGATAAGAGGTGTGTAAGCCACCCAGAGTGCAGGGGCATAAGAGAAAAGCCTGTATTTTAGACTGCATGCCTCCAAAATATTAACAATATCACTGCAAGATTTTCTCATGTTAGGAACATGGAAACATCAAATGGACAAATGATCCCCATCTTCTCAACAACTGTCATAATATTGTGCAGCTATAGGGCACACAGATCTCGCTGTTTCAATAAAATCATTTCATAATCTTTGCCACAGTCCTTTGTTGCCACCTCATGGCATCTATACTTTCCTTTTAATAACAACATCATTTATTGCAATGGTTTCTTACAGGTGTAAATTTCCATGACTTGAGACCTTGAGGGGACCAGATCCATCATATAATTTATGGGAACATTAATAAGGAAAAAAATTCCTCATCTGCCTTAAATATTTATGTTTAAAGACCTGCATATGTAAGAGCACAGTGGATTAATAAGAGATGATGTCATGTAAGTAGTAGGGACTTCATACTTTTCTTACATATCATTGTGTTGAAAAGGACTTACCACTATTGAAACCACAACTAAATTCTGTTCTCACCTCACATGGCAAGTGTTGTAGCTCTAAGTCCAGCTTCAGCTCTCACCATATGCAAATAGATTGAGGATGTTTTGATCAGTGCAGACAGGCACATGCTCACCTGTAATTCAGAACGGAACAGCTACGGAAGAAAGGGTAATAAAAAGCCATGCTCCATAAAACATAGCAGCATTAGAAAATAGCTGTTTTCATTGTCAGATTGTGTCCAGAACCCACTTCCAGTTTTCTTGAGGAATGGAAGTGGGTTTAGAAATTAAGGATATGTAATTGATTTTGCAACATGTTCAGAGGTATGAACATGTTCAGATGAGGTGCTGCCTTAGGTGTTTTCAGTGTTCAGATGTAAAAATAAAATACTTAGATTTTTTTTACATTTCATGCTTTTCTATCTGCAATTGCTTATAGCTACGGTCTTTTTTTGCTCCTTCTCTTATTTTTACATAGGGAATTCTCTTTCCATTCCTTTCAGCTAAAGGAAGAGCTTCCTTCCTGTTCTAGCTTCAGAGATAATAGATGGTATTTATTTTTTTGTTTGGAGAAATGAATATAGAGATATTTTCACAGAAACTTCTTCAGCAAAATGCTTTTACTTCTGTCCAAAAGCCATAAGCAACCAGTATGGGTACATCTTCTATACCAGGACAATCTTCATGTGTAACCCAATCAGAAGGATCCTCCTCTGGCAATCTAGCAAACATTATTTAGAGCTGAGATAGTCACAGAAAGTGCTCATTTATCCTTTATGCATCTTGTCTTATAACTGTCATCAGAGCAAGGAGCAGCTTAGAGAATAAAGCTTTATAATCTATTTATTTCAACACTGGTCAATATTAACATATATCAACAGTCTTCCAAGTGGGAGCAGCTGAGCAGTTGCATTCACTCTATTATCTGCACTTAAAGCAGTTGCTTCTGAGCATAAGCCTTGGTGTTTGGACTTACTCAAAAATAGAAACAGGATTTTTCACGTTGTGGACGAAACAGAAAAACTAGTATTTTTTTCAACAACTTGCAACATTTATCCATATCACAGGAAAAGTTCACTTAAATGTGGACCTTTGCCAGGAATACCAAGTCTATATCCTTAGCACATAATTTTTCTATTTCTTACTTTTCAGCTGGGTCCTCTAAGATCTTGCCCCTCCATTTCTTATTCATGGTGTTCCCAGTAGCTTCAGTTCCAAGAAACCGATGGTAAATCTAAAGAGATTTACTGTCAGACTGTCGTGGTTTAACCCCAGCTCCCATTTTGCGATTAAATGAAACCCCTATTTGCATATGCAACTGGAGGCAATTATATCAGGAAACTGGTTATATGGCTGTGTTTGCTACTGCAGATTTTGCAAGATATCCTCAGAGCCTAGCCAATCGAAATGTTCCTCAAACATTCTCTATAAATCACATTGCAGTTTCACTGGAAGGATGATTCACGCAGAGAGCTCCGGCTAATCCTGCCAAGCCAAAGGAGACTGATGATCTTGTCTGCATGGCAAGGGTGGGACTGCCTGGGGAGGGAGATTTCCCTGGAGGAATCCTGGGTCTGAGAGAAGTGCTTGCGAGATGTCCTACCTTTCACAGCCCTTATAAAGTGCTTTGAGTTGAGATGGTATTGAATGGTATAGGACTGCAACAGTGATACTACTCACTGAGTGGGGGATTGTGCTACGCTCCTGCCCATGACACAGCCTGACTTCACAAGTGATGAGGACTTCTGATCCGATGCCATTATACAGGTAAATATGTCCTCCTTGCCTGGCTCTTTCGGTTTCTTCCACTGAACAATGTTTTTTCTTCACCATCCTGCCTGTAAATGCTTTTGTGGCACACCGCAGTGGCTGCATATTGCAGAGAAGATCACAACAAGGCAGATGTTTTCTATTCCTCGAAAGCACTCATTATAAAACACATTATGATGCATTTTATTTTTGTTTAATCCTACACCAGCAAAACACCAAGCATAATAAATCTGGACTAGAGGAATTTATCCCACCAGTAAGTGCCTGTTAAAAGTAAATGCCTCAGAGGTGTTCACTCCGTTGTCCAGTTTCTTGTTTGCTCTTCTTCAGGTGACCCAGAGTATTTGCAGAGCCCTGGCCTGCTCTGCCTTCCCTGGGGTATTGGCCATAACACAGCAATGACTGCTTAGTATATCTAACTCATACTTAATTTTAGCTTCTTCTGGGTTAGTCAGGATAGGAAAACTTACACTGCCTAATGTGTCAGAAATAAAGATATCTCTGCGCATTGTCACGTTTTCCATAGCTCCAAGTGTAAGGCTGCCTGCTTCATTGATTTCTTCATCATGTTTTCTAAATGTACTCACTTCCTCTCTGTTTGGATCATGGAGGAAATACATTTTGGCTGAAAAATTTTAAGTTGTTTTTCCAAAGAGCAAGATCTGCTTTTCCATTTTTTTTTCAGCGTGTATCTCTTTAATCAGAGCATCCTTCCAGGGAAGTCATAAGGGAGTTTAATCCTAATGCCTCTTTAACCAGTTGTACAAAGGAAGTATTTAGAGACTGAAAGTACCTATTCCCAGGCTCAGGCTTAGATTTTGGTATACAGAGCAAAGATCATTGTCAGCCCACTGTCTGGGGAACCTCCTGCTGGAGGTTTCTGTGGAAATCATCCGAAACCATAGGGCTGCACAAAAGTAGCACCTGCAGGGGTTTGTAGAGCTGTGGCTCACTTGCTGACAGACAACCCACTTTCGTAGGGGAAGTATCCCTCTTGCCCACTAAAGGACCCTTGAAACCTTAGAGGTAAGTTCAGCCCCTGGATGGGTTGGGTGGTATTTTCACGGAGGAAAGCAAAGGCAGTCCCGCAGACAACCCTTGAGGGAAGTTCTTGTCTCCCATCCCACAGGAGCATCTGATCCCAAGCAGTGGCTTCCCAAAGAAGCCTGAGATGCTGCTCCCAGTTTGGTTACAAACTAGGTGATGTTATTTCTAGGTAACTTTACTTCCTTTTTTTGTTTTTCTTTTTCCCAGTCTCTTTCTGAGAATTTTGTTGGATGTTGCTAGTTCCTTGTTATCCACCAAACATACGTCAAAACTGCTTTTTGTTCTGTACACGCAAATGGAAGTGAGCAGGGTGGCTTTGCTGCTGTCCCAAGCAGTCCTTGCAAAAACAGCCTCTACAGTGTCAAAAGAAACAGCAAATCTCTGGCACAACAGAAGAGACTCAAAATGACTTACCAAAAAAATGTCCAAGCGGTGTTATTTTCCCAACACACACACTCAACGGTATTGCAGAAAATTCTTTAAGCAACACAAATGGAAAGAGAAACAAAGTTTAACATTTCACTGTCTTACTCAGCAGTTTACTGAGGAAAACAGATCGGCTGAAATAGTACACTTTGTTAGTTTTTCCATATTCTTTATTCAAATAAAGATATGTGAGCTACATATGTTCCTGTTTAATGTGAAGATTTTATTCCAAACTCCTTTGATGTGCATTAACTTGATATTTCTATTTATTAGTTATTGGAAAGAGTGACACATGGGGATAATGTTGAATGTGCTGTAAGTCAGCGCAGTAGAGATTTAATCATAAAGGCAAGATTTGGAGAGGGAGGAAATATCTTTTATTAGCCTCGCTGCCATAGTTGAAAAAACAAAAAGGACACAACTAAAAGCTTGGCCCATTTCTCCAATTTAAGCCATTCAATCTAATAAAAAAATAGTACCTTTCTTGTAGCCTTAAACCACAAAAGCTACAACAGCGTGACAATACCAAAGACTAATCGCTCGCGCAGATGTGGTCGCAGAGCTATGTAACCTCACTGTCTGCTCCTCTCCCTCTGCCCAGAGTGCAAAATATGGTTATTGCACTCACAGCTCATGACGTTGCAGGGAAAGGAAAGGCTGCGGTCGATGCATTTCATGGTGGACATGACCTTAGGCAGGGAAGAGTGGCCGGCCTCAGCCTCACCTGGGAGAGAGCGGGGTGTGCAGAGCAGCCGCAGCGCAGCACAGCACAAACAGCCAGGACCAGACTCTGTTTCGAACCCTGAGCACTCGCAACAAAACAAAAGTAAAGAGCAGCTCAGCGATCCTTGGTTAAGTATCACTCAGTCTTATGAAAGGATGCAGGATTGAGTTTGAGTGACAAGTTTAGCATCCTCTTAGGGCAGAGGTTTGAAATTCCTTTACCTAAATAGTAATTGTATCATACCACCCCCGCTGAGCTGCTTAACAGAAAATGAGAGACATTTTGTGACAAAAGGAAACTAGGAGTCCTTTTGAATTAAGTGTGCCCCTCTCTGAGTCTCTAGATAAATTCCATAACACTTTTTAGCCTATACTTGCATACCACACCCCTTTCAAAGTCCTTGTGCCCCCCTTGCTTCACTGTTTTTCCTGCATGATCTATCCACTGCTCTGCAGGCAGAAAATTCCACTAGAATTCCTTTTGTGTCTGGTCATTCCATAGATTAAATCAGAGCCCCTTAGTTTATTATTGGATATCAACATGTCTCTGGACCCTACATATTTCAATTTCCACCCTCAAGGCTCCCTTGAGTCTTTTGGTTTAGAAAGTCAAAAGCCCCGTTCCTTTAATTTTCTTAAACTACCATCCATGAATTTATGTATCATCTGTTTTGTCTCCAGATAAACCACCAGTGTGACAAACTGCTTTGTCTACGCTGAGAAGTACACAGCATGTCATGACTGTCTGCTCTCGGTGTATCGCCACTGCTCTCAGGCTTCAGCTGGCTGTGTGCAAGGTCGTGCGGAGCCCCAGAGAGGTGTGCTGGGGAAGATGCTCTGGAAGTGGCTCCCCACAGGCTCGCAGCCCCTGCCTCTGTGCCTTTTGGTGAGTCGTCCCTTTTACTCTTCGTGTCTTCACGAATGTGCTGTTCTGCCCCACACCTTCAGCTCTTCTCATGTCCCACCGCTGCAATACAGACAACCCCTCCAGTGCCTTCAGTACCCCTAAATGTGCTGGGCAGCACAAGCCGTGGCTGGTCAGGACGTGCCCGCGTGCCAGCCGACAGGCACCTGTGGATGGGTCGGGTGGCCACTTGCAGACCAAAGGCCGAGCTCTGTCTGCATTCCCTTGAGGAACAGATGCTCCTCTGTCTCTTGTTCCTCTACACAGATAAATGGCTCAGTCAAACCTTTGGGAACTGAACAACTCTGAGCCCTGTGGCTTTCTTCTTGATCTGATTGAAAAGGGTGAATTGCATTGCGAAGTTCTTAAGAAAAGAGGGATAGAAGCCACACTAATTGTCATATGAACACACTGCAAAAATCATGTAGGAACTATTTTCTTAAGAAATAAGGCTGAAAACCTAATAGCCTGGGTGGAGAATGACATCAGGGAAGCTGGATTTGACTTCCTGATTCTGCAACTCAGCGTGTGCCATGCCATAAATAACGTTGCTGACAGGCAGTTTTAAATTGCACAACAAATGGACCAGGGCAGGCCTGCTCGATGGACCAGAGCACAGCACATCTCCCGTTCTTTCCTGCTTTTCTGCTCCTTGCTGCCAGATGCCTCCTCCTCTCCCTTCCCTTATACAACAAAGTGTAGACTAGACTATCTGCACTAGCAAACTTCTCCTGCCCTAAAGGGAAAATAGGTCCTCATGGTTATTGTACCCCCAGGTCTCCTCATGCAGAATATAACTGGCTTGTATCTCGGGCAGATTGCAGCAGTGGCAACCTTTCCTCATCTACAGCCAACTCTGCTGCTGCCTTGGGTCTGGTTCTTGCGTGTGGTCTACTCTGCTACGCCTAAAGCTTTGTGTGCTCAAGGTGGTGTAAATCCCTGTGGCAAACAAACAGCTACTCACGTATTTTTCAAGGACAAGTAGTAAAGTAATGAAGGCACAAACTGAATAAATGGGTAAGTCTAGCAAGAGAGTCCTCTTGTGAAGCAAGTTTCATAATGCATGGGCCCTTTGCAACAATTTTAACAGAAACTAGAAATTTTCTGAGGTCTTTGTTGTATTCCATCTTCCTGGCACCTCCTCCGTGATGTGAAAGGGAGCTGTTTTGGCACTGGAATTCTGTCGCTCTTCAGATATTCTGATTATCTGCCCTTACAGGAGCCTGGTTTCCTAGTTCACTGTTACTTTTGCCTCCCTCGAGACTATTTCTGGCATCTGTTTCCACATCATTATGTGAATACTGAGTGCAAAAGTGTCTTTAATGTTTTCACAAGGCTCTACCTAGCTTATCAAGCAAATATGGATCTCTGAATCTGTAAGCAAATCTGCTGTCTCTGTCACTGACCCTTTTTCCTTAGGATGACCTCAAAATGCAGCTTGTGACATGCAGGAAAATCTCCTGATTTCCTCTCCCTTTTTTACCTCCTTACCTGACTCACCTGCTGTGAAGAGTTGCTGGCTCATACTTCATTCATCTGCTCTTGCCCATTTAGAGTCCCGTGCTTGCTGATGTTAATGTGTGTAAAGGGAGAGGGAATGTGGCACCTCACAGAGTTCACCTCTGAGTTAAACCAGAAATACTGAAGGGATCTTGAATTCAGATTTTCAGAAAATTTTGAAAAGAACAAGTTAAACTAATTGTGATATTGGACACAGACTTCAGGGATTTCAAAGACTATTTTTAATTGATCTGAAAAACTGTGGCAGCTCCCAGATTATTGCTTATATTTGCAGCTTCTCATACAAAGGTGTCTAGGGTTAGATGTGGGCCGGCCACTAGAAAATGACAGATGCTCTCTATTAACCCATCTCCCTTCTGAGGAAAGGAATAAGGGAGAGAAACTCATGGATTGGAAAAAAACCCACACTAAAACAGCTTTAGGATCATAGAATCATGGCATGGTGGGGGTTGGAAGGGACCTCTGGAGATTGTCGAGTCCAACCCCCCTGCCAGAGCAGGAACACCCAGGGCAGGAACAGATCCAGGGGGGTTTGGAAAGTCTCCAGAGAAGAAGACTCTACAGTCTGCTCTGGACAGCCTGGGCCAGGCTCTGTCACCCTCACAGTGAAGAAGTTTTTCCTTCTGTTGAGGTGGAACTTCCTGTGTTTCACCTTCCTACCTCTCATCCTACCACAGGGCAGCACTGTCAAGAGCCTGGACCCCTCTACCCGACACCCACCCTGCAGAGATTTGTAACCATTCGTAAGATCCCCTCTCAGGCTTCTCTTCTCCAGGCTGAACAGCCTTTAATGAAAATAATAAACTGAAATACATACAAATGTATATGAAACCAATATTGAATCCACCCCCAAAGGTGGTTATGTCACCATCACCACTGATGCTGCGGGACAGGCCCTGGGGATGTCCCAGGCTGGACTCGGCAGCAGGCAGGAACTGGGTTCAGGAGCTGGATTCTGAAAATGGCTTCAGGAATGAAGATGCAGATTTGGATCAAAGGCAGAACAGACGCTGGCCATTGAAGAAGAGACGCTGACCCTTCTGAGCACTCAGCTCCATACTGAGAATGACCTACATGGGCTGGGATCCCTCACCTTTCTACACATTAATCCTTGGTGGTAACGCTAAACAGGGAGCGTTCTGACTGCTGGGAGCAGGGACTGTCTGAGGAGCTCTGCCTTTGACTGCAGGCAGGGCAGCTGGTTAGAGCAGGCTGAGCTGGAAACTCAGACCACTGAACAGAACTGTTCTGTTCTAACTCAGACCAGGACAAATGTCTACAGACTCACTGTTCTGAAGGGAAAATTAAAGAACGGTAGTGTGTGTAGATAGACAACATACTAGTTAAGTAATTTAAAAAATTTTCCCGGATGACCTTCACCTTCAAACTTTATCTACAACCCCCACAGACCTGAAGAGCCCTCCCACCTGCTCACACAGACATTTCATAGCCACGCCTTCAGCTGTTTCATGCGAATATATGATGCCAAGCAGAGGCACCGAGGCTTTGCAAGGCTGCTACAAGAAAAAATAGAGACCAGGGACAGTCCCAGGTAGGAGGCAGGAGGAGCAGGTCTGGCATGGGGAGCAGGATCCACATCAGCAGGGTGGCTACTCCTGTGCAACCAGAGGTAGTCAGGGACAGGGGACTTGCCAGAGCTCCCCGAGAGGGCTGCTTCTGCCCAAACTGCTGCCTTGGAGGCTGCAGCAGAAGCAGCACTGAGTCTGCTTGTCCTGAGAGGGGCCCCGGCTGAGGGAGGCACCCAGGGCACTGTCATTTTGTTATGCTGAACTCTCCACTTTGCTGCCTGCTGCCTTCCCTGGCACAGGAAAGAGCTGCTCCACGTTGGCTTTGCCCTTGCTCCATCCAGTTGTGCTGTACCAAAAGCCAGCCCCTCAGTGTGTGCATGAAAGATGTCCAAACACCCATTTCTGAACTCTCAAGTGGTCTTTGCAGCTTTTCTGCTGTCCCTGACCAGTTTTAAATGTATGTGCTACACCACACTGTGTCCACAAAGAAAAACATGCCAGTTTAGTAAAGAAGATAATTAAGAATTTATTGAAAACATACATCAGGAAGCATGTCTACTAGAAACTGCCTTCCCACACTTCAGTACTGGCTCTACCTTTTGCTTTCAGCTCAAGAACAAGCAAGCCACACAGCAAGGATTTACACGGAATGCTTACTGAGAAACAACAGCTTCAAAGAAGAGCCCAAACTGAAGCGTGCAGAAATACTAATGGGGTCATGAAGCAGACTGGACTTGCAGAATAACTGCCTTTCTGTGTTCAGAAATCTCACTCCTGGCAGCTGCTGCTAGCTGATTCCCTGGTCTGCCCTGTCCAAGAGGTGTGTGTGTGTCTACAAACATATATGTCAAAGGGGGGAAAAAAAAAGAAAGGAAAATACTTTGTTCTTAATGGGACAGCGTCTATCTCACTAGCTTTAAAACAGAGAAATCTCTATTTGCTTTTTCCTCACAAAATAAAACATCTTTACAACATAGATACGTGTAAAGTCGGTCCTCTCCCAAAACTTTAAAGAACAAATTAGTTAGCTCTGTGGCATCTCACCAGGCTGTGGAATTTATGAAAAACACATTCCTTGGATTCTACAACACTGGCCATCCCGCTGTTCTTTCAAATAATGTTGATTTTGCTGACTAGCATCTCTGAGAGCCAGCACAGTTGTCTAATTGTAAGTAAATAATCTCAGAACAAATCCATGTTTGACATGCTGTCATGCTAACATTTACTGTTTTGCAAGAGGGATTTACTTCAAGGATATTGAAAAATTCCATTGGTGTTTAAGAGGAGTGGCAACTGTGACCCTCTATAAATTAAAATGTTTGACCTTGCTATATGATATAGAGGATCCAAAGTATTTCACATGTTCAGATCAGTAAAGGCGGAAAACAATCCCTTCTGATGAAGGTGCAGCATTAAGTTCACACAGACATCCTCGAGGGCTGCGAGGGTTTACAAGGGTTAGCTATTTAAAGGTGAGACTCTTTGGCTCATGGGGAGCCCCAGTAGCTTCTCTGGGAATGTATAAAGTTGATTATAAAGGTCACAGAATCAGGTCTGTCCTTGAAGATCATATTGCTAGGAAAGGACATGTGGGCCACATTCAAACCACTGTTTTAATGCTTAAGAAGGACACCAGTGCCACTGTGACGTCAAAGTTCAAGAGCTTCATGAGCCCTTGGGGCCACCTCCAACCTGTGTATTCCTGGCATCCTGTATGATCAAGAGAAGAAGGAGTTGTGGAACCTAGGCTAAAAGCCTGGAGTGGACAGCCTGAGTGTGGCTCTTCCAAGACTCTTTCAGGGCAGACTGGGATCATACAGGGGCTCAAGGTCCAGCAGCCCCACTGCCCTTGAATGTAATGCCATAGTAATGGTGGCACGTAAGACAAGCACCTGTAGCAAGGGGTTTGCTTAGCTGAGACATCAACTCCCTTTCTTTGTCAGTCTAAACCAGGACCTAGCAATCTGCCATGGCAGCAAGCTCTGAAGAGCTCATCACGCTCCTGAAGGAGCACAGCACAGTTTCAATACAAGCACAGCAGTCTGCATGGCCCATGGTGCCTGGGACCCCCACCCTGCAAACCTCAGCCTTGCAGAGGACCTACGGGACAGGTGACGTGGTGTGTCTGAAGTGCAGGCTCACCTCCAGGGATTACACAGCTCTACACACACATCGAATATCGTGGACAGTGATAGGAGTGGTGCTGGACTGGGGAATGTGGGTACATGAATTCCCACCTCTGAGTGAATCTAAGAAGCTACGTTGCGTATTTTTTCCATCACCAGCATGAAGATGCAGATCCACACCCCGCTTTGTGAGAGCCCCTCTTTAAGAGCTGACATTTACAATGTCATCATCGTCGCTGCCCTTTTCATTTCCATCAGCACCACTTACTGTAGTTCTTGTTTCACACGGCCGTGGGAAGAATACAACCCTTTCTAGCACAGCCACTGAAATATCTCGGTCACTGTGAGACGCCCTTGAAAAGGGCTGCAGAGCTCATACAAGTTCCAGTGACACAAAATGCAAACCTGTGAGCAGAGTTTATCTATCATACAAACACTGCACATTCCGCTGTCAAAAAAGGGCTTTGCTATTTTAAAATGTATTTTAATTGATATAAATAAATAAACAAAATAAATTAATATAAATCCAATTTAAACAGCACCATCAAGGTGCTCCATGAAACCAGTGCACCTCATTCAGACCAAATTCTGAGTGTGATGCAAAATTCTCAAAGATGTGAGCTTTGGCTTGTTAGATGTTGATGTTTGGGAGTTTTAGGAAGAAAGCTTGCCAAGCTCTCTCAGCCCCAGTCCCACTGCTGTGCCTCATACAATTAGGTGCAGGAAGGCAAAATGGTGACAGAACTTCACTACTGACTTCAGACCAAGAGCAATTTGGGATGCAAATTTTCATATCGTATTTTTACACAGCTGAATACTTTTTCCTTTTTGCTGTGTATTTACACAGAGGGGAGAACTTTTGCTTGTGACATTTAGTTCTCATTCCTTTGATATTCCCAATTTAAAGAAGTGGCAAAAAAAATGTCTTATTGTGAACAAATTTAATAGAAATATTCATAAGGAACAGTAAAAATGTTTTGTGACTAATGAAAGCATTTAAATTAGCTACCCAGACTAACAGGTCCTGCTAATAGCAAGTTTGTATTTGTCTGAAAACTCAGGCTATTGGGACACAGTCAGTGTGATGGAGGTGTGTGAAGTTGTGTTTAATTTCTTGGCTCCTACCGGGAAAAACTGTCTCTTTGGACTTGCGTACATCTATTTCTAGCTGAAACTAAAATCCAAAGCAACAGGAGCTGGAACAGTTTTTGGTGTGGATCCAAGTGGTGCATGAAAAATCAGGTCAATTCTCACTGGATCAGTACCAGCTTCACTATTTCAAGTCAAAGAAATTATGATGCTTGTTATTAAAATGTTCTTGAATGGGACTGTGTAAAAAATCCAGTGTGTCAATCCAGTTCTTTTGGACTTGTGTGCTACCCATGGAGAGATCACTCATAAATGCTGCTAACAAATTTGCCCTTTGCAACCTCATGCTGTGAAGTTACTGCAATAATTAAAAGAATTCCTATATCAAATAACAAAGCCCTTTTTTGACAGTGGAATGTGTAGTGTTTGTAGATTTTCCTCTCCAGTAAGCTGCCAGCGTTTTCAAAGGAAAACAGGAAGGCGTCTAGTGGGGAGATTACAAGGTAGGGAGTCAGGAGGTCTAGGTCCATTCCTGGCCCTGTTGCCATCACACAGTGTGATGCGTGGCTCCTCTCTGCTTCATTGTCACCATCTGTCACCTAACAGCATTGTTCCTTACAGGCTTGGTCGGGGCTGTGCCCTGGGTGCTGGGGGCCGTTGGGAAGGCACTGGCAGTGGGAGATGCTCACAGTCCTCTGGAGCTCCTGGGCACCTCCAGCAGTGAGAATTTTCCGAAAACAACAACTGCCTCTGAAAAAAAAGTACATTTTTTTGCCTCTCCAAAAAGGTCAGCTGCTTTGCAGGGAACATTAACTGCTTTCCCATGAAGATACATACTGCCACAAAGGTGCCATTATAATAGTTGTCATTTAATCCAATATCTCTTAAGCAATAGATTTTCAGCAGCAATCCAATAATATTTCCATGAGATCCTTACTGGATTCTTTTTTTGTTGTTTGTTTCTTTTCTCTTTTTTTGAGGCTGAATTAACAGTTACATAATATAAGTTGTTACTTTTTCTTTTGCTTCATAAATGAATTTTTGTTAGGCACAGTGGGAAAAAGAACACCATATAACAATTCAAAATGCAGCCATCTGGCTTTGTGTCCATCTAACAATGTTAACAAACATCCCACATCTAAAAGAAACATGAAGCACTATTTCTGTGGTGCGTTCATTTACTTTACTTTGAAGGAGCACAGCACATACATACAGAATTTAAATGCAGCTCATATTTCTTCATTTTTTCCACGGCATTTCCTTGCTGCTTTGCCTGTGTTTCCGCGATCTTGCCCTTCACTGCGGGGAGCCTTAAAAACCAGAAACAAATTCTCCCAGCCATGACCTTATTGTGCAGTACCTTGGTGTGGGCTCCTACCTTGCAGCCAGCAGAACTCAAGTTACTGAAGGTAAACTGCTTCACTTAAAGGGATAATGGAAGGGAACAGCAGTTATCACCAGGATGGAGATAAATTGCAAGTTCACACCCTTAATTTTCTTAAAAAGCACCTTGTTGGCTCGTCCCAACAATTAGTGTTCCTTAATGTGTGGTCTCCAAGACATCAGAACTGTGAAACAACTGTGAAAAAAGATAAAAACCCATGCACAGGCACACATGCTCCCACCGGTGCAAGCAAGCAAAAGGAGAGAAAATAAAACCAATCAATCTGGTTTTCAAACCTACCCTTAGTAACTGCCTGTAGTGAAAACTGTCTTGGCAACACTGTTCAAGGTGATCCTTGGACTTCTTCCCCCTCACTTCATGAGGTGGTACTTCCGCAAGGAAGACTGATAAGCACTAAACCCCGTTAGTGAAGATGCAGCTTTCACCAATAAAGGGAGTTTTGTGCTCTCACAGTAAAAGGACTTCACAGAAGACCACAAATACATACTGAGTTAGTGGGAATAAATCTGTCCATTCCGGAATGCTTATTTTTATGCTCCTTTCTGATTAAGAGATAGGGCAACAGAACCTCACAGAATGGCTGCCCTTCCACCATGAGGAGGGAGGCCACCTTTGACGAACACCTCAGCAAGGAAGGGCAGATGGGCATTTCTGTAGCTGCAGTGGCAACTTGTTTTGGAGGGAATCCCTCCTAGATTCTCCTTCAGGAGTTACTACCTGCCTGGTACATTATCCCATGAACTGGCCCTTGTGTGAGCACAGAAGAGACAGGCGATGTCTCAGGACCTGTGCTGCTGCAGCTCCCTCCCTCCATCCCTCCTCTGACACCTCTGAAAGAAACTGCAGGTGCTGGAGAACAGGAAACACAAACAGAGCTTTTGCAGGGCAGCTGTCTCCCTTCCTGCAGCTCTTCAGGCCCAGGGCTGACAGCTGAGCCAGCAGAAGTCCATAGGACAGCCAAGCTTTAAGTCAAGTCAGTGAATTAGTCAGTTATGTGTTTTAATGTCCAGCTCCTAATTCATAGGTAGCAGCCACTTGCAGAAACACTTTTGCAAATGGTCATCTGAAGCACCTGAAAGATGAGAACGGTTTGATGTACACATCAGCAATCCCAATTTCTTGTTCCTGAACAGTCCAAGCAGCCTCTTGCCTTCAAAGACAGGGGCCAGGGACGGCCACCAACAGTGGTGGGACTCCAGCAGACGTGGTAGCCTGTCTCAGGCTACAGGGCTCTTGTTCTGGGGATCCCGATGTCCACGTGCGCACACGCACGTGCTTAGCTGATGCAACTCCGCCGTTACTATCAACAGCTTCTTCTTTTTCGTGACCATCTGCTATTTTGACTCATTTATTCCCAAACTGCCCAGCTCACTCTGCCCAGCTATCTAAAATTGAAGAACTTAGCTGGCTTTTCCTTTCCTTTTTTTTTTCTTTTTTTTTTTTTTCTCCCCTCTTGCTCTGGTTTTATTAAAGTCCACCCTTTTTTCTGCTCTTGTGACTGGAAGAGACAAGAAATCCATGCAGGCTAATGTGTCTGAGAGAGCACTGAAATGCTCTGTGTCTCTGCCTGAGACTTTCTCTTTCCCTCAGCTGTGGTGACACAAGTGTTTACTGTCAGATCACCATGTGGGAATCAGGGGCTTAACGTGCACTACAGCGCAGCACAAGTGCAGAGAATGCTACAAAGCTTAATGACAAAAATGTGTAGAATAAAATAAATCAAAATCTTACTTTTGGACTGGTTTTTTGTGGGTGGAAGGTTGTTCTTGCATTTCATTTTCAAGCCTTCATTCCTGCAATAGGAAGCTATCTGTTTTGTTTCTAATTTGGTCAAAGCCATGGAGTTCTTCACATGCAACAGCCTATAAAAGGCAAAAACTACGCTCACCATTAGACAACAGATTTAAGATACCTCTTTACTATCTTGTTCCTTATCTGAGATCTTTTTTAAAAGTGTGTAACATTTCCAGTCTGACAAAAAGTAATGACTTGTACTCATCTTAGAGCGCTCAGCACCATGGGGCCCCATTAAATGTGTGCCTCTTAACCACACAGCCAAGCAGTTAAGCTGAAAATGATTCTTTTCAACGTAAACTCAAAAAAATATGTCTTGTCGAGGCCTCTCGACATGATGTAATGCAAAAATATATATATAAACATGGAACGATTCGGTGAACTTTTGCAATCCTGACAAACTATGCGTTATAAAAATGTCTTTTTCCTGAGAGGGAAAGTTAATCTTAGCACCAGAACAGAGCCACTCCCAAGGCAAAATCAGTGAAAAGGGGGCTGTATTTGCTCACAAGGAGCCCACACTTGTACAGACCTTGAAAGAGCTGCAAACAAAGAGCGCCTCTTGAATTTTGCATCAACATGGTGAGAACTGCAGCAGAAACATTAGGACTGGTACTAAACGGAGCGAGAGTGGGAAAGTCGGGGTGGACAACCACCTGAAGAAGCAGCAGGGGAAGGTTTATGAGCACAATGACTGCTCATGGTGCCTGGGTTGGCAGCCCATGAAGACCTCAGCTGATCTGCTTGCAGCTTCCCAGAACACCCAGACTGGGAGACTGTTTTAGGAGAGTGGCTTAGAGTGGCTTAGAGTGGTTTAGAGACTGGTTTAGGCCCAGACAGCGATTGAGCACCACACAGACATTTGCTCACTGCCCCCATCCCAGACCCTGGTGGGATGGGAAGGAGAATTGAGAGAAAAAGGCAAAACCCTGAGATAAGGAGAGTTTTCTAAAACAACACAAAAAGAGAAGAAAAAACAGTAATAAAATTAATATGAAATAATATATAAATCAAATGATGTAGAATGCAGCGCTCGCTGCACCAACTGCAGCTCCCACTGCTTTCCCAGGCCTGCCCCTCCCTTATATAGCAGGTATGATGTAGGTATGGGGTCAAATAACCCATTGGCTGGTTTGGTTGGCTACCCTGGCTGCGGTCCCTCCCAGCTTCTTGTGAAAATTAACCCTATCCTGGCCAAACAGACAGAGCCACAGAGGTGGGCTAGCCAGGAGTAATAAATGACTTGCAACTTCTAGATGGTGCAAAAGAGGCACATATGAACCCAGGTAATTGTCACCAACCTACGAAGAAACCTGGAGATGTGGGGAGGGCTTTACAGGTGACATTCCTTATCCTGCCTGTCAAGGAGTCCCAGCCAGACAACCTGGGTACTCACATGTGGATGCCCAAATGCATCATTTGAGTACATCCCCCTCCTGGTGTATATGGGCACAAGAGAGACAGTATGAGTGAAATTTGTTCCATTTTTCAAATAAAACTACCTTCCCTTCTATATAGCTTTGCCTTGGTCTTTGCTAGATGATTGCTAGTGTTGCAAAGTTATTTCCTACAGATGTACAGGAAATTCTGGATTTCAAACAACATCGTGTGTTGTTATGAATCAGCGATCACTCTGCCACCTGCTTGCGATGAACATGGGCAACTTCTACCACAACTGGCCTCTAAATATGCATAGAAAGAAGAGTTACACATCCAAACCCATCATATGTTTGTTTAACTGTACTGGATTTGCATGGCCTTCCTTTCTGCCAGCAACATACAGGAAAAGGTAATCCTCTCAGCAAGCAGTGAAATCGTGGCTCTGCTGAAACCAGTGGCAGCTATCCCATTGACTTCAGAAGGGCCAAGATTTCAGTGATTGCTTCTGCTCTTCCAAGCTGTTGAATGTGAAAGTTCAAAGCAAAGGCTGTCCATAGAGATTCCACTTTACCAGGCTCTCTAGAGCTAACACCATCAGAAAGATCAAAAGTAGTAAAACTGTCCTAAAAAGAGCATTTTCAAAAAGCAGTGGAAAGTTAAGCAGATATTTAATAGCTTTTAAAGACCTAAACCCACTCCTATAAGAGATGAAAAGTAGATTGGGTCTTTTATGACAGAGGACTTTACTGGCAGCTCAGTCCACTTCTCAGAAAACAAGCAGCGGTATCTACATCCCTGTCTGCATACGTCCTTGAAATGTGCTCATTTCCTTCATACACAGGCTTTAGTAAACCTCCATCCTGTCTTAGGCAAGGAACTAAAATACTGTCTGACTTTTCACCAAAATATTTTCCATTGCTCTTTTCATCAAAATTGAAACACTTTAGAATATAATGACCTCCACCTCCAAGGGCTTTCAGCACAAACTTTGGCTGTTTCAAGAAAATAAAACTCATCGCCCATTATGAAACCTCATTTCAGCATTCTGAAAATATGTTCCTATTTGTCTTGTGTTCGTTTTTAACTCATTTCTATAACTTGCAGCACGTCAGGCACTACTGCAGTTGGCACTTGACTATGTAGCATCATGTAATGCAAACTAACTCCATAGCTGAAATAGCTTATTCCCTGCAGGGTGGTACTATCTTTTAAAATCATTACTGTGAGCTGCTTTCCATCACTGAATGAAACCTCTTTCCTTGATCACAGTGCCTTCTGTTTTTGCAAAGAACTGGTATGTCACTCCCGTCTAAGTATTTCCTGTTTGTGTTGGAACTGAACAGTCTGATAAACTGTTTCAATCCAATAGAAACAGGGGACAGATACACTGAGAAGATAAAATGCGTTACTGAGTAGTAAACAGAAGCCAAACAATGATTTTTTTTTTAAATAATAGAATAAAATATAGTCCTACTGAGTTCATAAACCAGTTTCAAAATACTAACACCAGCATAAAGTAATACCAATGTAAAAATGTAAAATCATAAAACAAGAAATGCAGTAAACATTTGAACATTTTAAAGCAAAACTTCAAAATCCAAAATAAAATTTATAATTTTCTAAATAGACAGTCTTTTTGAAATTTCTGTACCATGGGGTGTAGGGAAAACAGGTTTCAAATGTCATTTCTCTTTTGATTAAGAATAAAACACAATTTTCAATGGCAAAATTTCCTGACCGCATAAATTTGATGTTGTGATTGGGACTGGTATTTACACAAACAAGTAAGAAGAAAACTTCTCTTTCCAAAGTGCACCACGTGGCTATAAACCAGCATGAGGCTGAGCAAGAATTTAGTCAAAACTGTTTGAATTCAGAATGGTATTAATAAACCATGAAGGAATTCAGTCATTGTTCCAATCACTCCATATATCGTCCCCATGGACGGCGTAAGATTATATATAGATTTCTTCATAGCCAAACAACATAATGAGGAAGCACAAGTCAAAGTAAAGTTATGCAATTGCACACCACACCATTTCAGCTCATTCTTGCCAAGAAAAACGTGAACAAAAGTATTGGCTGCATGACCAATTAATTCCTGTAGCAGGCTTAGTGCCTCAGACCTCTTCACCTGCAATCCCTGAGCTCCCCAGCTCTGTACTGGCTGCACGTCTGCCCAGGCTTGGGTGTAAATGAGATCAGACATCACTTGTTACCAGAAAACCCACAATCACAGACTATCAGCAACAGCAGAAAGAGAGAGCAGACCTGAAGTCATTAAGCTGGTTCTGTATCACCAGGTACAACCAAGTGAATATGCTGAATATATCAGTTGTAAGAGTGTTTTGCACGACCAGAAGAAAGTCGCCACAAAACTAGCAAGAATAGAGGCTTTAATGTACAGTTTAAAATGTCACAAAATGATCCCCTCAATAGGGTTCACCTGGACACGTACAGGTTGTGAATTTACAGCTTTCACATTCACACTTTACAGTTTTTGGTTTCGCTCTTGTTTTCACAACTGCTCAGATTCAGAGTCACCTATCGGGAAGAGCAGTCCATTAGAAGAACTGCCACCGCTCTGAAAAAAGCTCCTTGTGCTATAAAATGCTGATGATCGTATCATATCATATCATATCATATCATATCATATCATATCATATCCCAGTGCATTCTTCACACTTTGACCCCTCCATATAAGAAATCCATTTCCAGATTTCTTGTCTGGCGATCAGATGCCCACCTAGCTCTGTAAGTGGATGTGTTAATCTCCTGCATTGTCACCTCCTACAGCAGTTGTGTTTGTGGGGCAGATACCAAAGTCAGCAAAGAAGCTCCAAAGTTCAGAAAACGGAGAGCTCACAGGAGCAGCCTGCTCCTAGCTGGATTAAAGAAGTTGGATCATGACCATGCAAGATAACACAGGACCTGGTACCAGTATTGTACCTGTTATCAGTGCTGAGAGGATTTTCATATTTTCATATTTCATGGATTTAAAGTTGAATTTGGACCAGAATCTGTATTTTTCCAAATAACTTATGCAAAAGTCATGTTTGTGCTTTGGCTTAGCTCCAACGGTTCCTCGTGGGCACCAGGAACGCACAGCAAATGCATTGCCATCAGCACAGCTTGGGTTGTTACTGACTTCATTAGGACCAAGATGCTATTAGGGCTCTGTCATCTTTCTAAGTGCACAGCTCACAGAATCACAGAACCATTGGAATTGGAAGGTGCCTCTAGAGATCACAGAGTCCAACCCCCCCACCACACAGGAGGTTTGCCCAGAGCATACCACACAGGATGGCATTCAAGTGGGTTTGGAATGTCTCCAGAGAAGGAGACTCCTCTATCTCACTGGGCAGCCTGTCTCAGTGATTCATCAACCTCACAGTAAAGAAGTTTTTCCTCATATTTAGATGAAACCTCCTATTCTCCAGCTTTGCCAGTTCTCCCTTGTCTTGTCACGGGGTCCATCTCTGTCCTCCTTGCACCTGCCCTGTAGATATTTGTGGACATTGATAAGATACCCTCTCAGTCTTCTCCGGGCTAAATAGTCCCAGTTCTCAGAACTTTTTCTTATAAGAGAGATGCTCCAGTCACCCAGTCATCTTTGTTGCCCTCTGCTGGACTTTCTCCAGTAGTTCCCTGCTTCTCCTGAACTGGGGAGACCAGAACTGGACACAGAATTCACCAAGGCAGAATAGTGTGGGAAGATGACATCCCTTGACCCACTGGGCCCACTTTTCTTAATGCACCTGAGGATACCATCAGCCTTCTTGATCACAAGGGCACATTGCTGGCTCATGGTTAACTTATTGTCTACCAGGACTCCAAGATCCTTCTCAGGGCTGCTTTCCAGCAGGTCAACTCCTAACCTGTATTGATGCATGGGGTTGTTCCTTTCCAGGTGCAGGATTCTACATTTACCCTTGTTGAACCTCAGTAAAATCTGCTCTGTCCAACTCTCCAGCCTGTCCAGGTCACGCTGGATGGCAGCACAGCCTCTGGTGTGTCAGCCACTCCTCCCAGTTTTGTATCATCAGCAGACTTTCTGGGGTGCACTCACTCTGTGCCTCCTTCCATGTCATTGATGAATATGTTGAACAGGACTGGACCCAGCCTGACCCCTGGGGAACGCTGCTGGCTACAGGCCTCCAACTCATCCCTGTACCATTGATCAGGACCCTCTGAGCTCTGTCACTCAACCAGCTCCCAGTCTACCTCACTGTCCACTCATCTAACCCACACTTCAGGAGTTTTCTAATGAGGATGTTATGAGAGAGTGTCAAAACACTTGCTGAAGTCAAGGTAGATGACATGAACTTCTCTCCCCTCATCTAACCAGCCAATTATGATATCATAGAAGACTATCAGATTAGTCAAGCATGATTTCCCCTCTCCTCACCCAAATGAATATGTCAAACCCTATAACAAGATAATTTATTTTGAATAGATATAAAAGTGGAGCTTTGCTGAAATGATTTCCTTTTTTTAAAGCTTGGAGCTAAGATGTAATGAAGTGGGTACTGGGGCAGGCTCAGATGAGCACCCAACTGTACAGCTAAAGCAACTGGCATTAGGGTCACAGTGTTACCTGGCACATTTGCCAAGACAGGTACACTCTGCTCTCCAAATGCTTACCCATGTTTAGAGCCTGGCCATGCATCGACTCGCTGCAGCTGTCACTTCTTCTGAAAGATGTTGGACACATCCTGAAATTGGAGGTTGCACTTCCATGTCCCTTTCCTGCACTCCGAGGCTGTGAGAAGGTCTGAGACCTCACAAAGAGTTACCAGAAAGCACTGTTAGTCAGCAGGAGGCCAGTCCCTGCAGGAGGGGGAAATGAGAGGTGGCTGCAGTTACGGCCAAGGCTTTGCCAGATGACACTGTTTGGTGACAGCAGCTCAGTTCCTCTCAGGCAAGTTAACGTTTGTTCCTGTGGACAGCAAATACAGCCAGTTCTCACCCTCGTTCTGGGAAGCACCGAGCTGCTGCTGAATCAGTTACACAAAGATTAATGACACCAGTGGGAAGGGGCAGGGAAGCAGAGACAGCTCACCCTCATAAAACGAGAAACATGGAGTTAGAAGAATTACAGAAATTATAAAATCCATCTGCACTTTGGAAGGTCCTTCTATCAGCAGAACCTGGGAAGTCCTTTCTCCCCAGTAATTCCTCTTCTGTATCATTCAAACCACAGATTCCTTTCTAGAAATGAATTTGGATGGGCCTATATTTCCCTGTGGTTATTTCTGGATGACTCAAACTTTTCCCTCCCCTTTCCTGTGGGACCAATGGGCTGCATCCACCACCAGCAACGTTTTGCGTTCTTTGTTTTAGTTCTGTGAAAAAAGTAGTATCTGGGCCAACGGGACATGAAAATGGCTTACAAGTTTCAGCTTGCTTTAATTGCAAACACAAATACTATAAATATGTCAAATACAAGGCAATAACATAAAGTTAAGTTTTTTGGCTGGATTGAGGGAGGCTTAAAGTGCAAACAGAGCACGTATGGCTTCATAGCACGTTCACTCAGATGTCCTGCCTTTACCAGAATGTATATTATTGCTTCTATGAAGCATCTTTGCTTTTGTACTGCCACAAACACCCCATGTCTAACGTACATTAACCTGGTGTCCTGGTTTGAGTGAGAACAGAACTAATACTATTCAGTGATTTCATTCTTCATCTCAGTTCTTCTAACCAACTGCACTGTCTGAAGTCAGCATCTGGTTGCACAGGCAGTGACAGAGTCAGACAGGGTTGGGGTGCAGGCCAAGGCCACTGCTGGGGCTTGTGCCCCAAGCTGGGGGTGCAGAAAGGGAAAAGGGCAGCCAGGACAGGGGACCCCAAACTGGCCAGTGAGGGATTCCATCCCATAGATGGCATATTCCATATAAGCTGAGGGATCGGGTGGGTCAAGTCCCAGCTTGGCTCTTCTGGCTTCTTCTATAGCCAGCATCTGAGGAGGACTCTTTCTGTTCTGCCTTTGATCCTGATTCGTGTGTTCCTAACTCTGGTACCAGAATCCAGCTCCTGCACACAGCTCCCATCCGCTGCTGGGCCAAGTCTGGGACTGCCCTGGTGCCTGCTCCACGGCATCAGTGGTGATGGGGATGGAATTACCATCAGGGGGGTTGTATTCGATACTGGGTTTGTATACATTTGTATATTCATTGTTATTATTATTTTCATTCTCATTAAAGCTGTTCCAGTTGCCTTTCCTGATTGCTAAGTGTCTCTCCCTTACTCCCTTTCTCTTCCCCTGGGGAGGGAGGGGGGTTAACAGAGAGCGGCTGTTATAGGTCTAAGGGGCCACCCTGACCCTAAGCTGTGACACCTGGGCATATCTCCAGCAGGTTCTTGGGACCTGTCTGGTAAGTTCAAGGGAGAGAAGACCACTGTCAGAAGCACCTTTTAGTCTCCAAGCTGGAGAATGTAGCAGTGCCAGAAGATGCAAGGCTAAGCAATTACTTCTTTACCTTGGTCTTCACCACCAAGATCTCTCAGGCCTTTCTGCCTAGCAGCAGTGTTCAGGGAGAAGGGGAAGTTAAAAAAGGGTCAAAGAATTGAGTGTTTTCTTGGGAAACCATGATGTATGCAAGCCCATGGAACTAGATAAGGTTTGTCCAAGGGTCGTGAAAGAGCTAGTTTGTAATTGTAGTATGTCAAGTCACCTTTATCATCTCTGAAAGGTCATGAAGACTGGAGAAAGACTACTGCTGCACCTATCTTCATAGAGGATCTGGGAAACTACAGGCTAGTAAGCCCCATTTTGGTCTCTGGGAAAATCCTTGAGCAAGTCTCGTTGGCTTCTGAGCAGACTAAGGAGAAGGTGGTGACTAGGAAGCAAGAGTAATTCAAGCCTGACCAACCTCAGTGTCTTGTGATGAAATGACTGGACCTGAGGATGAGTGGGCAGCAGCAAAGGTCACTTACCTCAATTGTAGGAACACTTTTGATGCAGTCTCCCACAGCACATTTGTATCCAAGATGGGGTGTTATTGTCAAGATGTGGTAACTGTTAGATGGATGAAAAACTGTCTCAAAGGATAATGGTTAATGGTTCCTCTCCTCCTTGTCTGGAGACTAGTTACAAGTGAGGTCTATCCTATTTACCCCTCACTAATGACCAGAAGGTCATACCCGATGGGTATGCTTTTGTTGAGTCTGCAGATGAAACCAATATGGACAGTGTAGTCACTGTGCTTGGGAGAGTGCTGGGACCTGGGCAGACTGGAGGAGTGGGGTAGCAGAAATGTTTGAAAATTCAAGAACAAGTGCAGATTTCTGCTTCTGGGGTGGACTAACCTACTGCAATGGGACAGGCTGGGTATTTGCTGCCGGGGGAGCAGCTGTGCGGGAAGGGCCCTGGGTGCTGTGGAGGTGACAGGAGCAGCGTACCCTGCTGGCTTGGCAGATGGCAGCAGCTTCCTACATGGACAACATGGAGCTCGCCTCTTCATAATGGTCCACGGTGGGAGAACAAGAGACAACGGGAATGATTCAGAGCAAGAGATGTTCAGTCATCATATGAGGAGAAACATTTTCACCCTGAATAAGTTCAGGCAGGGGCACAGGTTGGCCAGGGAGGCTGTGCAGTCTCTGTCCTTGGAGGTTTTCAAGACCCAATTGGGCAAAGCACTGAGCAATCTGGTCTGATCTCAAAGCTGACCCTACTTGGAAAAAGGATGCTAGACCACAGACTCCTGAGGTTCCCTCCTACATAAATGACTATGTTAGAATTTTGCTATCAAACTGATTTTTATTCTCTAATACTTTTGCATGTATTTTTATATTTGTTTATTTACAAGTGCTTTGACAATATCCATTTAACAAAAAGAAAATGGAACTTTATTACACAGGTAGGTATCTCAAGGGGGAAAAATTCCCACATTATGAGCAGACCAGCTGCCTGTTACCAATTTTCAAGTATACTATTTTAAAAAGTTTAATGCAATACAAAACTAGTGACCCTCGTATACTTTAACCTATAAGCAGCCCTCAGGAACAGTGGTCAGGTGGTGCCTCTTGTGTCTTGGCTTGTTTTCCTTTGACCAGTAAAAGTTTCTTGCTTACATTGCCTATGGCCCACGGGCTGAGCACAGTGCCTATTGCTGCTCCACGCTTCACACTTCTTCCTGTTCTTGAGGTTCCCCATCGCCCAAGAAACCACAGAGATCTCCAGCTCATAGGAGAAAAGTTTGAATGACCAGATGTTCATATACTTGTTCTGCAGTTTATGATGATTTTGGCATGTTTTGACAAAAAAAAATATAATTTGTTCTGTCAGCGAGCATACCTGGCCTCTTTCGGTGAAGTACAGAGTATTACAAATGGCAGTATAAAAACTCTGCAGTTCATAGTTTTGGTTTATAAAGCTGTAGCGGAATCCTTCCCTCCCCACCCCAACTGCCCCTGCAGTCCCAGCAGAGCTGGTGAGTGATATGTCTCCGTGCTTTTGCCTTTCTGGGAGGCAGAGAGCTGGCAGCCTGGCTGCGCTGTGAGCAGCCGCAGATGAACTGTTGCCAGAGCACGAGGAGTTTTTTCAATCCAAATTCTCCGCTGTAGCCTCTGCATTGCAATGGGCTACTGCCCGCCCTTGGTAGCTGGACTTTAAACGGAACCGCCTGGAATAGTCTTCACGCGGGACTCTGCAAGCCA
This sequence comes from Todiramphus chloris collaris, assembly GCA_025345505.1. Lineage (NCBI taxonomy): Eukaryota > Metazoa > Chordata > Aves > Coraciiformes > Alcedinidae > Todiramphus > Todiramphus chloris. The sequence goes on from JANVCC010000261.1 coordinate 164,800, forward strand.
GCTGCACGCTCAGCAGTGTCCTCCCGAGCAGAGGAAAGGATGGTCTGTGTTCTGCCCTGGGAGGTCTGAGTGGCTAAGCCTCTAACACAGCCTGGGAGAGACAGCTGCAGGCTCTAAGAATTACCTGCTCAGATTGGCTTGTAGGTGACTTTACATGGCTCACAGAAAGATACAGATGCACAGATCACATTTCTCATAAAGTTATTCCCCATTCACTTATTAAACTACCTTCATCTCCATCCACAAGTTTTCTCACATTTGCACTTCTGTCCTGGTTTCAGCTGGGATAGAGCTAATCTTTTCTTTTCTTTTCTTTTCTTTTCTTTTCTTTTCTTTTCTTTTCTTTTCTTTTCTTTTCTTTTCTTTTCTTTTCTTTTCTTTT
>JANVCC010000261.1:173620-253978 GCA_025345505.1 Todiramphus chloris collaris
GCCTGCCCTCCCGCCGCTCCTGGCGGCAGCCCCCGCCGCGCCCCGTCCGTCCTATGTGACCCGCCCCGGCGCCAAGATGAAAGGTAGGGACGGGAGCGGGGCTCTCCCTCCGCCGCCCGCACACGTGCGTCGCCGGCACTGGGCGCCGTGAGGGCTGGGTGCGGGCAGGGCAGGGTGCGGGCAGGGCTGGGTGCGGGTAGGGCAGGGTGAGGGCAGGGCAGGGTGCGGGCGGGCAGCCCGCGGGCAGGACTCGGGATTGGTGTGCAGGCAACAGCGGTGGGGTGCAGGCAGCGTGCGAGTAGGGGAGATGTCGGGCAGGGTGCGCGCAGGGCAGGGTGCGGGCAGGGGAACTGTCGGGCAGGGTGCGGGCAAGGCAGGGGAGAAGTCGGGCAGGGTGCTGGCAGGGTAGGGTGCGGGCAAAGCAGGGGAGAAGTCGGGCAGGGTGCTGGCGGGGCAGGGTGCTGGCAGGGTAGGGTGCGGGTAGGGGAGATGTCGGGCAGGGTGCTGGCAGGGCAGGGTGCTGGCGGGGCAGGGTGCTGGCGGGGCAGGGTGCTGGCAGGGTGCAAGCCGGGTGCCGACAGGGCACTGTGCGGGCAGGTTGCAGGCAGGGCAAGCCGAATGCCGGCAGAACACTGGCAGGGCAAGAGCAGCCGGTGCCGGGGTGCGATGCGCGGGTCTCCCCGCGGCCCCGGGCGCACCCAGGGTAGCCGTAGGGCGGGCGAGCCCTGGCCCCGCGCACGGGACTCTGCGCTGCTCTTGGCTCTGCTTGTGCCGGTTAGTCCCGGTGCGGGGAGCGGGCAGCCTTTGTCCCTGCGCACGTCGTGTCTGCTCTCCCCAGCACGTCTTCGCTCGGCACCCAACTTTTATCCCCGCCCCCCCTCCCCGGGGTCCCGAGAAGGCTTCTATTTCTCCCTGATTTGTTTATTTTTCCCCAGCGTTTTGCGATGTTCTTGGTGTTGCTTCTAAACATCTGGCAGTGATTAGGTGCCAGTAGAGGCTTAACTGGCTTGTGAAATGTATTTGGCATATTTCTCCTCAACATCCACCGACTGGAAAATATTTGGGGTTTGCTTTGCATCTGTTAAAACTGAAACTTTGTTTCTTTTTCTCTCTTTTTCTTCCCTCCCTCTCTTTTTGTTTTAAATGGGTGAAATGTGCAGCTTCTACTGATTGACCCTGTCCTTACAAAGTGGTGACTGAGAGCTATTAGATAATACACTTTGCAAATCAAATAAAGGATCAGAGTGACAAATGGCTCTGCTGGAACCTAGTAAAGATGTACTAGGGGGAGTTGCAAGAAATCCTTCGTTGATGAAAATCAATAGCTTTACAGCAAAAGGAAGAGACTTTACACACTGGGGAATAGTTATAATGAAAACATTAAAGAACATTATGGAAAGTTTAGGAAGTAGTTGGGAGTTTGTGAAAGTTGAATCTAGTATTTCTTCAGAGGCACGAATCAGCTTGAAGGGTGGAAGGAAAAAAACCATACATATAAGAAAATTGCTTTTGGTCACCAGTGTGCCTGTGCTTGAATTGCAGAGTTTGATTCCAGATGTCGGGAGGCCAGTAAATATCATGATAGTTACACTTAGTTTCCAAAGTCTGTGACACCAAATGTTGTTATTGTTTATTCACTTGCCAGAGTAGCTGCCTGAAGGGAGGAGAACCTTATTTTTGGGGGTGTTATTTCTGTAAGCCCAGATATGCTATTAAAGTTACTTCTGGCATTGTGACATAGTATCTCCATAAATAATATAAACGCCTTCTGTTATCACTGAAAGCCTTATGCTCTTTTTTTGTTGGGGCTGAGTCTGAGCTGGTTTTAGGGGGAGGGGAGATGCAAAGGACTGAGGACAGCAGTAACACTTACTGCAACATGCATCTTCTTCCTTTCTGCCTCCATCACTCCTCTTTGCAAAGCAGAGAAGTGGCATTTGTAGGGAAGATGTTACTCCTGCTGGGAGCACATGTTGGTGCCCTTCACTCCAGAGAGCAGGAGGTGCTTCACTCTGGTTGCTAGTCCTTACCATTTGTTTTCCATAGGAGCAATCACAGCCATCTTACTTCTTTCCTACACAGAGTTACAGAAATAAGTAATAAAGCATGCAAAGAAGAACCCTTAAATTGAAAGACTGCAAACAAGTCATGCCATCCAGTGCCGTTGCCAGTGTTCTGGTAGTCAGAGAGCCAAACCAGATTTTGACTCTGTGATTTCCTTTTCTGGGTACAGAGCTGTTTTTTCGTATTTTCTCTTTATACTTGATGATGGTGATAATCGTGGGACTGTAGAACTTGGTGTAGTTACACATTTTTCTCAGTAATAACAAAATAATCTGTTGATTGCAGCTGTCTCTGTATCTACCCTCTCTGGAGAATGGAGGAATACCTAAATAATTACATCACTAAATATCTGTAAGGAATAAATTATATTTTCCATTGCTGGTATTCGTAATGTGTTATGTTTTAAATCAGGAAAACAAATTGAAGTTTATGTTTAATATGTTGGCAGTTTTATTTCCAGAAAACTACGCTGAGCTCACAAACTTCAGTAATAATTCATGTGACTTGCTTTAGGGTCAGATATATCTTTATCAAATAATATTTCTGGAGTTGTAGTTATTTATTGGGGTATGAAGGAGTATTTGTTGCCTGGGAAACGAATGAAGACAGCTTCCTCACAAACAAACACCACCACCTGTCCAAAAACATTGGCCCTAATTGAAGACCGGGACAAGCATTGTTAAAACAGAGACCTTCTTCCTATACAACTGTGATATATTTTGTAATTTTTACCTTAAACTGTATCTGTAATCGCTACTGCCGTGGCAGTGCTGGCACATGGGAAATGTGGCTGTTGCTTGGATAACGACTTAACACTAATGCCTGAAATTGGGCAATTACAAAGTCAAGGTGCTCATTTTGGAACTGTTGCTCCAGGATGACAGAGAAACTCTTCATTACAATACCCAAGGTAGATCAGCTGCTTTTATCTACTTCTCCTCCTCCTCCTTCCTTTCTGCCACCGCAGGCACCTTGCTGTGTACCGCTTGTATAGCAGTGGTGCTGGAGGATGAAATGGCTGGTGTCTTGTGCTTGAGAACTGGAATGTGACCAAATACCCTGTCCTGTGCAGTTTCTCTAATTTAATAAAAAAGATGCACAGAGTGAAATGGTGGGACAAGTTTCTCCTTGGTTGTGCTCCAAGGATGAAATCAGTGAAGCCAGCACTGACTCAGGAGTGGTCTAGTCTGAGCATCCAGCTTTCTTAGCATTGACCAGTTTGCCTCAAAGGCAGCCCTATGTGCTTTGTGCTCAGAGCTTTCCATACATTGAGCTTTCATGGGCTATGCCAGTTCAGTTTTTCTGAAGGAGCAGTGAGAACTTCAGCAGACAATGAATGACTTACCAGTCCATATTGCTAAAATAATCCCTTCCAGGTTTTGACTTGGAACCTGGATATAATCTGCAGGTGAAGCCTCTATTTGCAAAGAGCCGAGTGTGCGTGAAAATTCAGTTGCTTTTTCTTGGATGCTTTGAAGTCTTAAAATAAATCATCTATTTATATGATATTTATCTTCTTGATAGGTTTTGTCTTTCTGTTTTGATGCCACTGCTATTTTTAAAGAATAAAGGAAGAAATGTTCTAGTTTTCTAATACTGGAGAAAAGTGTATGCCTTTCTCTCTCTAAGCTTTCTGTGCACAAAATCAAATTAGCTGGCATCTGCAAATAGGTCTTTCCTGGGCAGAAACTTCAAAAGGCAAATTTCAAAAAAATCCAGTCCAGAGCATTTTGCAGAAGCCAGAAAGCATCTGAAAACCAAGGATTAGCAATGGAGTGATCCAGTAACCTTTCCTTAGTCCAGTTATAACAGAGTTTATATGAATATAGTGACATAAACATGAAACATATGCAGGAGCTCCAAGCGGTGTGTGTTGGACATGTCACAGGATCCTACTACAGAAGTTCAAAGGTGTGAGCAGTTATAATAAATGTGTGATACAACACAGAACAAATCCTGAGCAGTGCTACTATACAGTCAGTGTGTATCCTGTAGTGGCTGGTAGCACGAGGATTTTAAACATATGGACGAGGAAGATGATCATGCAAGCATGTGTCAAAGGATATTCTTATTAATGCTATAGAAGAAAGAGGTGTTAAAAGCTGTGAAAGTACAAGAGAAATCTTAGTGAGCAGATGGTAGTATTACTGTACAACTGCAACGGATAGGGAGTAAAATTAAGTTATAACCTATTTATGACAGGAGTATTTTTAGTAAGAAGCTGTAATTACTCATCTTCGCTTTCAATACTCTACTTTTCCCAGCCACATCGCTCCACGAACAGCACCATCAGGCCTTTGCCTGTGAAGAAGGGAGTCTGTTAAAGTCTCTTGTGGCTCTTTTTCCTCCGACTTCAGATAACATAAATTTATTCTAGTCTGATTTTGCTACAGCTGAGAGCTGAACAGAGCCCTTTTTTGTCACAACTACTGAACAGTTTGCTTAGAACTGCACTCAAAGACCATTGTGCCCAGGGGTTCAATCACCTTTGCTAGGACAAGGAGGGCGAGATAATCTTGCAGAGAGATAGAGCCAATCAGGCTTTCAGAGGAAAACCAGGGTAAAATAAAGAGAACTGTAAGAAATGTCAAGGATAAAAGCAGTTCAGTGCTGCAAAGGATGTGTGCCCAGTTATCTTCAGCTTCACAAAACGTTCCTTATCCTGATGTTCTGTGTCAGAACAGAGATTCCCCCCTTCCAGTTCTCCCCCTTGGAAAGCAAAATAAAGATGCTTTTTAGCAGGCACTGGAAGTGAATCTGATCCTTGTGATAATGTGAGCATGGTCTGTGCAAGGGACCAACTTAAGATAACTGTCTTTGGAAGGTGATTGCTTCCACCTAAAACTGCAGTCCTTTCCGGTGCCTAAATTTGAGGTGAAGACTGGGACATTGCTGGGGAACAAAGTGGTTTAGTTCTGGGAGTTATGGGAGGTAATGGAGACGTGTGTTAGGAATGCGTATGCCGTTTTAATGCTGTTGTTAATTGCCTTCTCTAACATACAGGCAGGGAAGCTCAATTTTTCAGTGCCTTAATGAGAACAGATCTGTTTGTTCTTAAATCATTGTGCTGAAATACAATATGATTTAAACTTTTAAGTTCTAAGGTTGACCCTCCACACCATGCAGTCGGTCCTGACCCCAGTGCTGTAGCAATGCCCCATGGCACTTACAGGCTAACAAGTTGTGTCTTCGTTTTTTGCCTAGGAAGCAAAATTAAGCCATCATTCTTTACCTCTGAATTTTTTAATCTTCTGTCTATTTTTTTTTAATTTTTTTTTAACATGAGCTTTCACATTTTGCAGGTGTAGCAATGGAGGAGTAAATCTGGACCAGAATATTAAAATACACCATTAGTTTGTTTGCTTTATGTATGTGTTAGGGGATGAGAGACACAATCGGAGCCTTAGGTTATGTGTCAGGGGGGGATCTCTGGTCTGGGACCTTACCTCTTGCTTTCCTGTGATGCTGAAGGCTGTTAAATTCCTAGATCAGTAGCCTGAAGGACAGAGGTGGGAACAAGCCTCACTCTTGTTGCCAGAATCCGGACTCAAACAGCATCACAAGGGATGCATCAGGGGAGGTGGACTTACTTGCAGGACTGCCTCAGCTGCACCTCTGCCACATCTCCCCTGAAGACCAGGTACTCTGCAAATGCAGAGCCCACGTCATCTCCATCTGAAGGAGCTTACTGTGTGGCAGGTTGGACAAAGGAACACAGGACACAGAAAGAGCCAGCAACAGTGATGTCCACATGACATGTCAGCTTGGGACCCCATCAGAAGGAAAGGGTTTTAAGTGTGGGGTAGGTTTTTATGAGGGAGGGTTTACCAAAATAGGAGCAAAGAGAGAAAGAGTATGAAGAGGGGCTAGAAGGAGAAACTAGTGGAGAAAGGCAGAAGAGGACAAGTGAAACAAAGCATCCTTGAAGAGAGAGGGGAATAAGCAGCCCTTTAGCACAAGCAAGAGACTGTCCAGAATAAAAGCTATGAAAACCAGTGTAAACCAATTAGACTGATGAAGTCATCAACATCTGAAGGCCGCACCTGCTTGCTGTGCTTCTGCTGGCTCAGTTTCACCTCTAGGTCAGCACTTTGAATGTAGAACTGGTTAATAGTAACCAGAAATGCATATAAATCTGGTGGCTGCTCAAAAAGCTTTTGAAATGTGATATGAGAAATGTATTGGTGCTCACTGTTCTCATCTGTCTGAACAGTTGTTAATATTACAGAAACCTCACCGGTGAACAAGTCTTGCCTTTCCCTGAGAGGGCTGGAATGGAGAAAGTGGGCAGAAGTAGCTATTAAACACTGCATGTGGTCCCTCCAGATGGATCTTGGATGCATTTGTTACAGGATTCTGAGCAGAGCTCTGCATCCATGCTGGTTTATGGGTTAAAGAGACAAATATCGTAGCATTCAACTCATGGGCACAGAGTCTTTCCTATTGGTACCAAAGAAAAAAATGTTCTTGATAATATTAAAATGAATTTTAGAGTTGCACTGGGATGTAACTATGTAGTTGCCATTAAGTTAGTGGGAAAGGCAGGGCACTAACTACTAAAGCTTTCTGAGAGACAGATTGATTTTAAAGGAAACTCTTATACTGGATGTCATTGTTACTACATAGTTACTACAAACTAATCTTGCAGTACCCAGTGTGGTACTCAGGTGTAAGTTCTAATATACTGTACATCAAAAATTCAGGGGGATTATGAAGAAACTTCTAAAATCTGAATTGAAAGTCAGCATGACAATTTTCAGCCCAGATGCCTCCTTCCCTCCTGAAAAAGACTTCCCCAGATTTTAAAATGCTGTGTAGAATTTCTTAATTCAAGACTTTAAACAAAGGCTTTAAGGCAAAGAGTTTAAACCTTTGCTTAGTGCACACAAAAGTTCTAGAAATGATTGGATACCACATATCTGCAGACACCCTCTGACCCAGCATCTCTAATGGTTCTGAGGTCTAGTTTGCTTCATTAGTTAATTATGTTTAAATAGCTGAGCAAAGTGTACCGTTAAAAGGTGACAGATGGACATGCACATTAAGCAGCTTTCTGTAACACCTTCATATGCCACAAAAGGAAGGAGATAAAATGGAAACAATTTCCCTAAAATCACCTTGCACCAAAGGCTCCTCAGATCTGGTGCCATTCCAGTGAAGGGACCAAGTGGTGCAGTGGTTATAGGCACCGTATGATCCCAGGGCAGATCTGACATCCTTTTTGGCTCCGGACCAGCTCTTTCATACTTGACCTTGGAGCAACTCATAAGTGGTCCATGATTAATTTATTTAAGATTTCAGAACAAAACCTAGAAATTACACAGTTCTACTCCACAGATTTTTGCTTTGCCTCCAGCAAATGAATCAAATGCGAGTCTAATTTGTTATAGATTAAATGAACTCCCTCTGTTTGCTGTGTTAATCCCCAGATGAACTGCCTTTTTAGAATTTCCACTCCCTTGAAGCATTGTACTGTAACTTATTTAACTTTACAACTGTATTTATTAGAGGTGTTGCAGTAATAGTTCATAACTGGAGGGCAAGCAGAATTTGGCATTGGTACTTGGTGGGGTGTGGACATTGCCAAAATATCTCAAAGCCTTTTTATTGGAGCAGAGTTCTTGCTTTGTACTGACTGCCTAAAATATTTGGTGTATTCTGCTCAGCTTCAGTGAGCCACTCATTTTTAGCCGTTTGCTGTAAGCTTCACATGACAATCTGGTGTAGTGTCAAAGGAGACTCTTGTAAACTTGATGAAACAGGAGATCACAGGTCATCCGTCCGCTATGGGGTTAAATACAGTTGATCGCTCACGTGTATTTCTGTTCTGCTCAAAGTTCACCTATTTATGGATCTTCCTTCTGCCAGAACTTAGTTGAAGTCAGTGGAATAAGGATTCACATTTTAATCATCTTCTCATGTTTCTTCATCTTTCTTATTCTTATTGTGGTCATGGTAATATTTAGTAGGTGGTTGGACTTGATGATCTTGAAGGTTGCTTACAACCTGAATGATTTTGAATATTCTAGGTTCCCCATCTTTTGGCTCACAGCTGAGAGCTCAGTAGAGCAGCTTATAACTAAATTATGGTGGGTCTTTCCAGCACTAAGGTGTTAATTCTTCCATCTCGACATAACATTGGATTCTGCATTCTTGTCTGCTTCAAGGACTAGTCTGCCTTTCATATTTTTCACCCAGGAAAAACAAGCCTTGCCTATATATAAATGTATATGTATGTAACAGAAATTTGCATTCATTCCAGTCCTCTTTGTAACTGAGAAGGGTTGGTTTTAAACTAAAGAAAGATTATTTCTAACTTACAGCTTTTACAATGTCAAACAAAACCCTCTTACACCAGTCACAGTCCCACACAAGTGTATGGGCACCACTGATGTAAAACCGCAAAACTTCCTCTTGTAGCATCAGCCACTGGTGCTCAAAACTCACTAATTTCTTCTATTCTGATTTCTGATACTGCCTTCAAAAGCATAAGGCATAAAAACATGCTGGAGGTTTTCTTATTATTTACTTTCCTACTTGGTGTGTGTTTTCTTAACCTCTGTAATTCATCACAGATTGCATTTTCCCAGTTTTCTCTAGAAAAGCTGTTCCCTTTTCAAGGAAAACTTAGGTTGTCTTGGATTTTCCTGATTCAGAGATATCACAAGGCTTTGAGATTTTTGTAAAACCTTTGACAAAACTGTAGTATTTTCAGCAATGGAGCAGGGAGATGAAGACCAAGTTTCTGCCACCACCAGTGAGCACAATACTGCCCAAAAGGCATGAGAGGAGCAGACTGGGGCACACAGCTTTGCCTTGGCTCTTAAATTTATCAGCTTGTTTGGCAACCTCATTTTTAATATTTCATACACAGATTTCTTTTGAAGAAGGACATTCAAGCTGTCCTAGCTTTTTTCCAAAGGACACAGTGCTGTTCATATCTGAATATCTAGTCTAATCTTACTTTATTAATTTCTTCCTCCCATCTTTATTTTCCTTAGACTTGTTACATTACAGTTAGTATTGTAAAAGATCATATTTGTATTGAATCATAGAATTGTCAGGGTTGGAAGGGACCTTAAAGCTCACCCAGTTCCAACCCCCCTGCCATGGGCAGGGACCCCTCCCACTAGAGCAGGTTGCTCACAGCCCCAGCCAGCCTGGGCTTGAACACTTCCAGGGATGGGGCTTCCACCACCGCTCTGGGCAACCTGTGCCAGTGCCTCACCACCCTCATGGGGAAGAAATTCTTCCTAATGTCTGATCTGAATCTACCAACCTCCAGTTTTGATCCATTTCCTCTAGTCCTACCACTACCTGACAGCCTAAAAAGTCCCTCCCCAGCTTTCTCATAGCCCCCTTCAGACACTGGAGGGCCACAGTAAGGTCTCCCCGGAGCCTTCTCCTCTCCAGACTGAAGAACCCCAGCTCTCATGATTTGAGCAAGGTGCTTAGTGGCACTTGTGACTGAAGGACTGCTGAGCTTAGTCTGTTAAGTAATTTCAATAGACTTCCCCTAAAATACATTGCTGCCTGCTGCTAGATCAACTCATGGGGATTAAAAAAGGTTTGATCTGATGTTTTAGCTTTTAGTGAGCAGGAAGCCAGGTCACCGGTTGACAAAACTATCCTTGCCTCCTTCTCCACTTCTTTGTTTCAAATGCCACAAGTGCTTTTCCAAATTAAGAGATTAATGAATAATCATGAAGTATTCAAAGCTTTAGAAAAAAAGCATTCCTAGCAAGCACAGCATGAAGTGTTGCAAATATTAAAAAGTATATTAAAATATATGTGTGTTTTTAAATAGATATAATACATAAAACATAAATATACATGGTGCAAATATTAAAAAATCCAAAGAAACAACAATATGATTGTAATTGTGTGGCCAGAGGGCAATGCATTGGGCCAAGCGTGAGAAACCAAAGAAGCAGAGAAGAGGCTATCAGCCCCGGGGGAGGGTGTCGGAGATGTGGCATAGGATGGAGTCACAGGATTTAAACATGGCCTGGCTGCATATGTCAGGTATGATAAGCCAGGTTACCCTCTGGAGAAACAAAGGAGGTGCAGAGCAGCCTGTTCATGTGCAGTGAGTCTGTGGACAACAAAGGTCTAATGGAGCACAGACCTCTCACTCTATCATGTCTGTTTAATCTGCTTTGAGCTGGATATTCCAGTGCCACTCATTAAAAGTTCCCTTCTGGTGAACCCCTGGACAGTGGTCTTTGAGCTCATATCCTTCTCCCCTCGGGCTGGGGAAAGGTCTGGATGGAGAAGGTGCAAGTGAGTGAGCTTCCTCAGTATGCCATACTGGAAGGATGGCAGGAGGTGGTGAGCAGCTGCTGACGCTTCGCAGGGTGCCGAGTCTGCTGCCATGCAAACAGGAGTGTGGGAGTTTTGGCCATCAGGGGTTGCCACCAGTCCCCAGCGGTGTTTTCACAGACGGAGGCAGACTGGTGGATGTGCATCTTCTTGGAAATGCAGCAAAGGTGATACGGTTCCTCAGCGCAGCGGTGGGCTGCGAACCACTGGCCACCGCCTGCAAAGCTGGCCTAGGTCCTCTTTAAAGAGAGCCCCACAGAGGCTTCCCACACCTGAAATGGTGTTGGTGGGAGGGGGCCTCCCCTGCTGCCCCCATGAAATGCGGACACAGATGAGCTGTCTGGGCTGTGCTGCCCACAAGGCAGGGCTCTTGCCTTCCACAGCTTAGGAGAAAGAGTGGTTGCTTGGTAGAAGGAGGCTGAACACACAAACACAAACATAGCCTTTTTTTAATAGGAAAAAAAAAAAAAAGGTTGTGGGTGTCTTTCTTCTGCTGATGCCAGCCTTTTCCTTTGTTTCTGGAAGGAAGTGGAGAGAAGTTGAGCTTCTGACAAAGTAGGATTATGATTATAGCATTTTAGAACTTGCTAGCTGGTGAAGGTGATAAAAAAAGGGCTTAAATGGTATTCATTTTTCTGTTTGAGTTGGTCAGTTCTGTTTCTCATTTTTTTATCAGATTTTGCCTCTTCAGGCCAAGCTAGTGCCCATGGGAGGAGGTGGGTGGACAGACAGCCACCCCCTCTGACTCCTCTCTCATTGTTCAACATAGCTACACATAGCACCTTGTGCAGATGGCCCAGCTGGTGCATGTATAACCTGAGCCCGACCGCCTGGATGGTGCAGGCAGTGGGCTGGAGCAAGTGCCATGTCCAGGCGAGCCTGCCCAGGTGGCACGCTGGTGACAACTGTGGCAGTCATCATGATGAGCAGCATGTCTGCTTTGGTCTGTAGGTACCAGGTAGCTGCCAGGTGGTTAACCATTTGTAGTCTTGCTTTCTGCTGGGGATTTGGCTTGTGGGAAAGGCTCTGGACTGCCTTTTCTACCCGGGGACAGAGGTGGGATATGAGCAATGGAGGGGAAGATCAGTAACATGCCTTACAAATTGATCAAATTTCAAGTACATTCATTTATGAACGTGCACCTGTAAAAACTTCTTCCCATATTTTTAAAGTTGTAGTAAAATTAATTTGTGTCTGTGTCTTTCTTTCTCCAGACGATTTTGCAGAGGAGGAGGAGGTGCAGTCCTTCGGCTACAAGAGGTTTGGTAAGTGGCAGCAGGTCTTTCAGCTCACTCTTGTGTAGTGCTAAAGGTAAGTCAAGATACTTGCTATGAAAACCTCCCCTGTTGGCAGCATCCAAACGTCCAGGTACAATCTCGTTACCCACTTCAGTCTAATATATGCCCAGAGGAAGGTGTGGTTTTTAGACTTGTTTTATTTTCTTGGCAAACATGATGCTTCAGAAATAGATCTGGTCAGGAGCATGAAGTTGTTGGTTTTGTTATTTGATCGTTAGCGTTATGAACGTAAAGCCCATACTGGAACACAAATGAATGTTCTGGCTGGTAAAAAGGGTCCACTGCTCCTGCACGACCTCTGCCCAGCTAGGCTTTCCTTCAGCCTACAGGGTTTGTAGATGTTCCCGAGAGTGGTGGCGTGGGACCTCCTGTAGGCTCGCAGAAGTTGTATTGCCAGCTGAGCCAGGGCGTGCGCTGTGTGCTCCTCTCAAAAAAAAAAAAGTCAAAGTTTGTGTTATGAATGCATTGTGATGTCAAAAATTATTACAGCGAGGTTGGTCTCTTTATTTCCTTTTTCCACTTTCTTTCCTCTCTCCACTTTCTTTCCTTGTTTTGCTGTTCGTTGACTGAAGATGGCCTTCTGTGTGAAGAAGGCGGTGCCACGCACTCATCTCTGCTCAGGGGTCAGCAGCCTTTGAGGATCCTCTTTTCAAGGCTCTTATGTTCTCTTTCCCTCAGGGAAATGTTTCAGTCTCTGCAGCCAACAGCTTCGCCTGGGGCAGGTGGAGACTCAGTGGCCTCTGAGTTCCCACAGCACCAGCTCTGTCTTGAAGCAGCCAAAGGAGCTCATCATCCACACTACTAGCTGCCTTTTCAACTGTAAACCACCAGGATGAAAGTTCACCTTTTTTCTTTAATCTCCCGGGACAGTGGCTACAACAGGAGTCACTTTCAACAATCCCACTTGGCAAACAGATAGGAAAGGAAGGCTGAAAATACAGAATAACAATTCCTCCATCCCAAAAGGATCAGGGGGAGGCAGCATAAGGAAATGTGGCATTCAGGAGGTGGGGATCACATTCGCATGACCTCCTCTACCCCCTGAACTACTCCACCGCTCCCTGCTGTTGAGCTTTATTTTGGATAGGTCAGCCAACCACAGAGCCAGCATCTGTGGCTTGGAAAGTCCTGCCATAAGGCTGCACACAGGGGTTTTTTCCTGCTCTTTTGTGTGGGTTTTTTTTTTGGGTTAGGCCCTGGAATTACAAAAAAACAAAACAAAACCAAACCAACCTTGAGAAATGGGAAGAGATGTTAACTGTTCATTTCTGTCACCTCCAGCTGAGTGAAAAATATTAGGATTCATTAACACTTATAGCTTCCCTCTGTACTGCCCACTGCCCACTCCCTGGCCAGTGTGCTCGTGCAGGGAACTGTGAAAGGTTTCAGCGTCCTGGCCTGGGCACTGATAAAAACTGAAGCATTTTTTTTTGCTTCAGGAGCTATGGTGTAAGAGTGGTCGTGTTAATATAATGTGACCAGAGCAGTCCCCCTATGCCCTGTTGGCATGAGACATGGTAGAAGGACCATGACTCAAGTGCCTTTGACTCCATTGTTTGTAAGTGTGATGCCTTGTTTGGAGCAAAACTTGCTCCAAGGTGGAGATGGCCCAAGCATGATTGTTTTGTAAAAATCATGGCTTGTGGTGCGTCACTGCTGGCAGCTGGGAACAAGTGTTGGTCAGCACTTGGCAGACAAAGCCTTGACCAAACTGCTTTCCTAGAGTTCATCTGAAGAGTTTATTATTAGCTGCCTTGTTGCTGAAGCCTGTAGTTTGATTCAAGGAAGGAAGTGATCTGGGGAGGGAGGGAGGCATTCTCCAGCAGTTCTCGTTTTCACAGAATCATAGAATTGTTTAGGTTGGAAAAGACCTTTAAGATCATCCAGTCCAACCATTATCTCAGCACTGCCAAGTCCACCACTGAACGATATCCCTAAGCATCACATCTACATGTCTTTTAAATACCTCCAGGGATGGTGACTCCCAGCACTTCCCTGGGCAGCCTGTTCCAGGGCTTTGCAACCATTTTGGTGAAAAAAATTTTCATACGTGTCCAATCTAAACCTCCCTGGCACAACGTGGGGCTATTTCCTATTGTCCTATCACTCGTTATGTGCAAGAAGCAACCAACACTTACCTCACTACAATCTCCTTTCAAGTAGCTATAGGGAGAGATAAGGTCTCCCCTGAGCCTCCTTTGCTCCAGGCTGAACAAGCCCAGGTCCCTCAGCCGCTCCTCACCACACTTGTGCTCCAGACCCTTCCCCAGCTCCGTTGCCCTTCTCTGGCCACTCTCCAGCCCCTCAATGTCCTTCTTGTAGTAAAGGGCCCAAAACCAAACACAGTATTCAAGGTGCAGCCTCACCAGTGCCAACTACCGGGAGTGAACACCTCCCTGGTCCTGCTGGCCATACTCTTTCTGATAGAAAAGGAGCAGCTTTGGAAAAGAGGGCTGAATACACACTGTCCTGCACTGCTTACCCTTTTCCTGATCTTTCTGTCTCTCCTCCTCAGATAAGCTCATTTCAGGGGATTTGTCGTGCTACTTTATTTTTCAGTCAGTGGAACATGAACTGGTCCTATTAAGCCAAACACACTAAGCCAAACACACTAACATATTGACTAACACCTAACACACATGCAGACTACTCTTAAGACGCTAGGAAAACACACACCAGCATTTTTTCTCTTCTGAGCATGAGACAAATTAGCTTCAGGGGGTCGGGGATGTTGATGAAAGTGTTCCTTCCAGCTGACTGATGCTGTTTACTTCTTCTCATTGGATGCTGCACATGTGCAGGGATGCTGCCAGCAGTGTAACGCTCAGCTGCAATGCCTCCAGATTGCTGCAGTGAGAAAGCACATGAGGGAGCGTGTTTCTTATCACCTTCATCATCAGTCACTGCTCAGGCTGCTTTGAAGTTATCTGCTCCAAATAACAAGCTATGCCTCTCTACTGGTTTTCCTCTACCAGACTGGCACCGCTGTTAACTCTTTCATCAATCAGTGTCATTGGTTTGCAACACCCCACGCACACCTCACTTGGGGAAAGAATGAATGAGGAGAGGGCAAAACTTGCATTTCAGTCTTACACACTTTTGGGTTGCTAAATCTCAGCTTTGAGAGCTCAGATGAGTTTCTAGATGGCAGGTAGCAGCATGAGATCTCCTTATGGCAGGGGTTTGACTCTCTCTCCTGTGAGATGTAAGCTCTAGGCAGAGCCACAGGCAAGAGAATTGAAGGGAACCCTTGGACTCCAAGATGGCAGATCTGATCTTCCTAGCTTATGGCATTCCAAGATAATAAATACAGATGTCATTGTAAACTTTGCTTCTTTGTGTTAATGTGTTAGAACTTAAAACCTGTACTGCATTGAACAGAGAATGTAGAAATTTCAATGTGAAGTTACTCATTGCATAGTTTGAAGCTAGACTATAACATGGAAAAACTGAAAGCACAGGGAATGGGCTTTGAACTGTTGTGAAGCTCATTTGTAAACTTGTAGAAAACAGGCTTCAAAGAGAGCTGAAAGCCCTGCTGATGAAGAGAAACCTCCCAAGGAATCAAAAGATAGGGCTGGTATACTATAGATAAGTAGAAGACTAAACAACTTGTGTAAGATAATTACTCTTTACCCTTGGCAAACACAGCCAGAAGTGGAGGCTGTAAGCCTGTCCTCCATTGTAGGACCCATTGTGGTCACCCTCATGCTTTAGATTGTGAGTGAGTCAGGACCACCCCCCCTTCACCTCCCTGCTCCCCTGCCACGGGGCTGAGCCGTTGGTAGGGGACAGTCCCTCGTGTCCTTGGCTTTCTCCAGTGCACACCAAGGCACTGGTCCTCCAGTCATCCCTGTACCCTGTAGGTCAACAGCTGACAGGGAAGGGATAAAAATTCCTTGAGGGCCACCTCAAGGTACTTTTCAGGTATCTTTCATCGGGTATGCAATAAGTGACTGAATCAGGATGTCCCTTCTGTGCAGTTATGACAGTCTAGCTCCTGAGCATCATTCTCGGGGTAAGAATTAAATCTAAGAATTTCTGCCTCAGAAACGGACTAATCATCGTGCCACTCAGTAATGAAATCTGCTGTACTAAAAAGGGGGGACAACACACACCCTGGTTTAAAAACATATTTGGAAAATATGATTCTCTTTCTCTGATGAGTGGCTTGGGAGCAGCTGAACTAGCGGAACTATTCAATACCTATTTCCTCACTATATATTGTTTATATTATTTTACCCAGTGAGAAGCTATACATTATTTCTCCACCTTTGATAGGATACAAGTGGGGGGATTTAGGAGTGTTACAATTGACAAAAGCCTTACGAGAGGTTTACAGTGCAAAATGAAAACTTTGAGATCGAAAAGTTTTTCAGAAAAGACTTAAAAAAATACAAACTTTTTCTGCCTACAAATAACAGTTCAAACATGATCACATTAAGCAAAACTCATGGCTTGGAATGTTGCGATAGTTCAGGAATAGCATTTATTCATTAACACTGCATTTTAGTCCTTATCTCTGGATAAATCCAGGCCATTGTTCATAGCTATAGCATGCACACAGAAAACATCTGGCATCCGGCTGGTTGTGTGCTATATCCACACAAATGTTAAACCTCTAACAAAACAAAAAGATAAATTCCGAGCTTTAGGAATTTGTCAACTTTTCTTTACTATTTGTAAATTGCCAGCGAGGGATTTCAGGTGCCTTAAGCCACATTCTTCCCTGGGCATTCTTTCACGTGTATGCCTGCAGCGTGTAATCATATGGCTTAATAAAAAGTAACGAGGTCACCGATACTCACAAAGCCAGAGGGATATCAAGCATGTTGTTTCCAGTTGACTGATCTGGCCGTATTTATCAGATGCGGACTTTGCCTGCATGCATCCTGGGGTAATTAAGTTCTCACTGAATGGTGCTGCCTGTGTGGCTGTTCATTTTAGGCTGAGAAATTTCATTTGGAGAGGCCCTTTTAATTGACATGGCCAGTAATGTGGAAGGGGTGACACCTGAGTGCTGTAGAGCCCAGTGCCCTCAGTGGGTCCTGGGTTTGTGCTGGGGCATCAGAGGCTGTGTGCGGAGGGACTGCCTGTGTAAGGGTTTCTTTGTCCTCCTCCCTTTCCTTTTCCCTTTTCCCTTTCCCTTTCCCTTTCCCTTTCCCTTTCCCTTTCCCTTTCCCTTTCCCTTTCCCTGATAAATCCATCAGCCTCAGGCAGTAACAGTGAGATCCAAAAAGTTATCAAGTCCTTTGTTACTACCCAGGAGCTGTAAGAGCCATTTGGGTCTGTGGGTTTGGAGCTGTCCTGATGCACCTGGCCAAAGGCACTTCCCCTCATCCAACCCCAGAGACTCCTCGTGGCAGTGCTGTGGGGACTCAAGTCCTCTTATGTAGGCAAGCTATTTTATTTTTGTTGCAGGTTTTTCCTATGTAGTATAATTAAAATTCTTGACATGCTTCTTCATATTTGGCATTTGCATGCTTGGAGTATTAACAGGTCTGACCAATTTCTGTCTTTTACAGAGGTGTGTTAAAAGGCTGTGTGGTCACCATTATGCATGAATTTTGCTCTCTATTTTTCATTAGAGCTATAAAATAGATGTGTGGGCTGAACAGCTCATTGTATTTATGAATGGAATGAAAAACACTGGCTACGCTGTAAGCAACACCTGGGATTTGGCACTTACTTCCCTGTGAACTAGCTGGACAAGTAATGATGTTTGGTAACCTCACCTTGCTGCCAAAACACTTGGCCTGCATTATGGGCTGTCTAACTTCATAACAAAATTACCTGTGAAATTAATGTCTTGGAAGGAAACAAAGTATTGTATTTTCAGCACTTGGTGCCCTTATTCTTCCCATGCAAGGGAGTAACACAGGAAACTTTGGGAAAAATGAACATTTCAGATAATAAGCCATCACAAGGAGGAAGAAAAAATAGTTGGAAATACCCGTTAGTGGACTCTCTCAGTGCTGCTGTGGGATCGTGTCACACACCAGCATTACTCCTGAACTCCTCTTAAGTTTTATTTGAAGTACAATGGCAAGTTGCTACTATACTCTGGTGTGCTCTTAACTATAAGGTTGCAAGTGCTCCAATGTGTCAATCTTTGGCTTTTCTGTGCCTACTTCAGAGTCACTTCCCCATCAGAAATCTGCTGTGCTGTGCTGAGCTTGCTGCCAGTGGCACAGGCACACTGCTGTCTCATGAGAAAGAGGGTGCTCTTTTCCCCCAAGGATGCATTGTTAGATATATTTAACAACATGAGCCAGTAAAACACATACCCGTTGGGTGCATTGGTATCATAGAATCATAGAATGTATTGGGTTGGAAGGGACCTCTAAAGGTCACCTAGTCCAATCCCCCTGCAATAAGCAGGGACATCTCCAACTAGGTTGGGCTGCTTAGAGCCTCATCAAACCTGTCCTTGAATATCTCCAGGGATGGGGCCTCCACCACCTCTCTGGGCAGCCTATTCCAGTGAGCTATCACCCTCACATTAAAGAACTTTTTCCTAATGTTTAACCTAAATATCCACTTTTCTACCTTAAAGCCATTACCCCTTGTGCTGTCCCTGCAAACCCTTGTGAATAGACCCTCCTCTGCTTTCTTATAGGGCCCTTTCAGGTACTGGAAGGTCACTATAAGGTCCCCCCAGAGACCCCTCTTCTCCAGGCTGAACCACCCCAACTCTCTCAGCCTGTCTTCATAGGAGAGGTGCTCCAGCCCTCTGATCATTTTTGTGACCGAGCTCTGGACATGCTCCAACAGCTCCATGTCCTTCTTGTGTTGGGAGCTCCAGAGCTGGACACAGTACTCCAGGTGAGGTCCCACCAGGGCAGAGTAGAGGGGCAGGATCACCTCTCTGGATCTCAATAACATCAAGCTGCCCTGCCTCAGTGTGTCTGCTGCCTGGTTTCCGATGCTCCTGGGGCAGCCATTGCAAGGAAGGTGTGAAACCTCACCAACTTGGCCCGGACCTGAACCTCAACCTGAGCCTGAACTAGACCCAGACCCAGCAGCCTTTGCTGTCCCCCACCATCACACTGAGTAGCTCTGAGCCCAGCCAGTGTCCTGGGGCAGGTGATGCCACGAACGTGGGACATCACGTTGTTCTACCTTAGCAAATTTCTTTATGATTTTCAGACAGGAGATTTTATGTCTGAAGATTGACTTGCATATGAAGTCTGAATATAGGACTACGGGTGGGAGTCGTTTCACCTACTTCTAGGGAGCCTAGAGATCAACCTCTTCAAAGACACTCGTCCTTAAATTGCTAGTAGCAAAGTGAGGCTAATGCTGCACAAAGGGACTTCTATGCTGAGCAAGAGCATCACGTTCCTTTTGAGTTACTACGTAGAGACCTTTGAGTCCAGATCCCTATATTATGACCTATATAAATGCTGGGGGAAGCAAATAAATGGCTAAAGAAGCCTGTGAGAGAGAACAGTAATGGAGGCAGTACAAATAAAGAATCTATAGGTATTTTAGGCTGGTTTTGCCTGTTGCAGACACTAACAAGGAACAGCACATTGCTCTGCTAAGACAGAACCAATATAAACTCCGCTGTGCTGAGGTACAGCAGATTAGCCAAAGGAAAGTTGGAATAGAACTGTATCCAGTCTCGATTAACCTCCTGCATATGGGTAAACCGAAGTGAAGCAGCCAAGAAATTTCCATTTGTCCCATGTCAGCCTGGGTTAAGTGAGTGGGCTGAAAGTCTGGAAAGCAGAGAGGGGTCGGGAGGGAGGCATGAGCGGGAAGGAGCCTTGCTCCGTGCCGAGACAGAATGGACAAGCGTTGCGCAATGGGTGCCTGGAGAGGTTTGTGTTGTGCAGATACTCTTCAGCTTGGTCAGGAATGCATCTGGAAAATCCACCCAATCAGAGAGAGAGATCGATGCCTTGAATAAATAAAACATGAGTGTGTTTTCTTGTGGTTCAGCTTGTGACTCACTGGAGGCAGCTGGAAGTTTTGTAGGAGGTTGAGCGCAAAACACAGGGATCCACTTCTCTTCAGACCAGCTAAGGCTTGTAGGGAGATTTTGTGTTAAAAGTCTTTTGCAGGAATTCAGGCCTAGTGGAACAGGAGTTTGCAGCATCTCTTCTGACAGCCATTCCACAATGCTGCAAAGATGTAGGGTGGATCTCTTTTCTTTTAAGGATGTCTGGGCACTAGGGGCTGCTTAACAGGGTTTCACTGTGTATCTTTCAAAACCTGACATTTTAAATGTTTAGAAAATTATTTGCTTTGCCTAATGTGTAACTATGTGCTCATTACCAAGGTCTTAAAATTCTACCGAGTTTTATATTTTGAATTAGCCCAGGAATGGGTGTGGATGCTTTTACTTGCCAGGCTTGTTGAAGTCAATATACCCTACATTTGGTAGTGATCAATGGCAGAAAAAATACTTGCCTTTTATATTTTGTTGAGAGGTTAAGGTATGATTTCAGAGCATCTATGTATGTAGTGACAACTGGATAGATATCTGCTTTATCACATAGTTCAGGACAGTCTGGTTACAAAAAATAATACGTAGAGTCAAGGGGTATCTTTCTTCCTTCATCCTTTCTCCCTAGAAGTTAATTGCTTCAGGTGGAAGTACCCTACATAGTTCATGATTTCATTCTAAATCTGACCTATAAGATTCAAGACTGGGAGAGCTCTTGTCCTTGATCAACTGTCAAACAGTCTGAAGCTAGAATAATCCAAACACCGTCAGGGTTTTGACATAGCATCTTGCACAGCTAAATTCTCTTGTCCCCAGAAGTTACTGTATGTCACTGATTGTGTGTGCAGATGTCTATATTTTCACCTATGTGCTCCGTTTCATTATGAGTACATCCAAGCTGGATTTGGGTTGGTGTGTTGAACTAGCTAACACCACAACTTCAAATAAGCAAAAAAATAGACCTGTGGACTAGATTGCATGTAGGTTCCATCTGGAAATTTGTGCTCCAAATGTGTATTGTTCCCCAGGCGTGGAAAGCCAAAAATCTGAGAGGTGATTCTTGTCCTTACCCTATTCCAAGTCCCCAGACACAAGTCCTCTTGTTACCTCAAACAGGCCAACTAATCATTGCTCCGTAATTTACTTGTCTTCTTCAGAAATCAGGTTTTTGCTAGATTGTCAATACTGTATGTTTAACCTCTTTTCCAGATTTATAAAAACAACCCTGTGCATAGCACAGTGTTACACAAAATTTCTTAAGTGTCCTGCAGAAAGCGGCAGAAGCAAGAACTGGAGAATACAGAGTGTAGCTCAGTTTTAGGAGGAAGCAAACAAACCAACATCTGTCTCTTCTGTTCATTGCAGAGGAGCTGAAAAACCTCTCCAAAATATTGAAAACTGTAAAACTGGTGCCTTTTTACATAGTTGGTTAAGGTTATCTAAAATGAGGAGAAAACTTGGAGGTGCCAAAGTAATGAGTTTGGTGTGTGTGAAGGTCTGAATCAGCTGAAATACCGCAGGAGGATAGACATGTCTTCTTTGTCTCTCTCTTGGGTCATCAAACAGAACTGAAATGAAGATCGTTTTTCAGAGACTTATAATACAGCTCCTCTTTGCTCCATCCCTGCTAGTCCTGGATCAGACACATCCTTTCTGCAGGCTCCTAAACAAAGCATGAAGTGACATCCCTGGAAGGTCCCTCTGCTTTGTGTTGTGTTCACAGTTGAAGTTCATCGAGGTGCAGAAAACAACATGTTCTTGGAGATGCTGGTCTGTGGTGCCGTAAGGGAGCCCAATGTTCTTTTTTCTCTATTCAAGAGATAGCAGGAGCAAAGCAGAGGTTGGCTCCCCTCCTTTTAATGTGTAGCTGGAAGCCTGCCCCATACTCCCCCCATTCCCTCTGCCTGTATGGTAAAAACCAAGTCTCAGCCTCAGGCTCAGTCCTGAGCCCACCGAGAGGATGCAGCAAGGGAATTTGGTAGCTGCAGGAAATGCCTGCCATTGTTGGAGGGCACCCTGTAAACCCCATAAACTCCACAGCTCGCCTCTTGCTTCAGCAAACCTTGACTCTGGGACAGGTCCAGATGAAGGGACTACGCAGGTTTTAACCCCTTTGTCCAGCACATCATCATCACACATGCTGACACGCAGGACAGGGGGCTGTGAGCTGGGGACCGCTTTTGCAGTAGTAGCCACACCAGCTCCTCTGCTGCAGCTCTGCATCCTGGCTCCTGAGAAACTTGTATTCTTGGCAGGCTGGTTTGGTGGAGCTGGTTTTATTCTCAGTCGTCTGTGCAAGAGGTCACTCTGAGTAGTTCTGTGCTATAATAAAGAGACATGGAACTGTGTTCTCCACAAGCCCTTTTTATTGCACTTGGTTTGAACAGCAGTTGAGCCTCTAATCATGTCTTCAGTGGAAAGAGACACCTTTTGAAAGCCTTTCATTTGCTGCAGAGAATTAATTTTCACATGCATGAAACCAGGAAAAAACCCACAAATAACAAAAAGAGCTACCAAGAATCTGTATATGTCCAGTGAGTGTTCAAGGTGGCCTAGAAGAGGTTAAGCGGAAGTGTCTTTGTAAAAGGAAGCAGAAGAGCTGACTGAAATAAAAAATCATCTTATGTCAAAGCAATACTTACGTCACTGCAGTCCTCTTCATTTTGCGTTCGTTGATTGTGCTGATGTGGCACTATAATGATTTTATTTTATTTTTCTCCCTTCTGGGAGGTTTTTAAAGCAGTGTTTTAGAAAGAAAAATAAATAATGTCTAATATCTTTTCTTTTGCTCTTCTTGGAGGACTCGTGTTGAGTTAAAAGAAAATACTCAGTGAAGCTGTGAATAGGAGACATATCCAGGGTGGGTGTGTTTTGAGGTTTGTGTGGGATTTTTATAATAGTCCACTCATATGTCTCTTTTTTATTTTTTTAATGTATATATATATATTTTTTTTTTATATGCTTTTAATACAGTGAAAAGTGAGTTAACAGACTCCTCCTTATTCCACAAGTTAAGGGAGCTTTGCAGGATGATGTGTTATAGGACTATCAGAACCTTTACAGATGTGTCCTTCAGACAGTCTGCTGGAAGGAAGCTGTGATCCTGTCCCAGTTGTGCAGCCCTCACTTGGGTAAATTCCCAGGAAGAATTTTTTGGCAGGCACTTTTCTCTCCTTTTGCTCTTGGACCAGTATATGAAGTGGATTCATAACCTCTAAGTGACTGTGTTTCACCTTTTGAGATTGCTATTTCCAGAATGTCAGAGGTCCCTGCAGGGACCAAGGATAGTGCTGTGCTCATTATCATCTCGTGAGAATGTCCTCTCTTCCCCAAACACCTTCAGTTTGGAGATCATGTGTCTTGCTGCCATTCTCTCCCATGCTGCGCCACATGCTTCACATCTCAGCTGGGAGTTGTTCCTAAAGCATTCTGCCACAAAGTGAAAACCCGACACCTAAAAGCAAATCAGTACTTAGAGGAGTCAGTGATGTGTTCACACACCTTCCTCTGAGCTATTTTAAACAACATACTCTGTCCAGCAGAGCCCATCTGTGTTATGAAGGACATCCCCTCTCTGATGGATACGTTGCGTTGACTTAGCTGCAGAAGCTAAGCAGTCAAGGGCACAACTGGTTTTTTGGTGCAGGAGTTAATAAAAGCTGCATGAGGTCGGCTGGGGTTCTCCTCCAGACCTGTGTTGGCACTGCAGTGCTGAGAGCAGCGACAGATGGGAGAGCCAGGCCGCAGGGCCACGGAGTCTGGGCAGCTGTGGGAGGCCTGGGACCTGGTGGCAGCGTGGAAAACCACGAAGAGCTGGCAGGGCACAGCGGGGAGAGGGTCCCAAAGCTCGGCCGTCACGAAAGTTGGTTACTATTATTTGGATGCTGTTCAGCAGGGTTCATATTTCTGAGTCCATTCATAGAAAACAACGTAAAAGCCTTCGGAGTGCTCTGTCTGGCCTCCGCTGGGGCCTCCCTGCGCCGCTGTGAGCTGCCTTTGGCCCGTGTACCGGGCTCGGCTTGTCCGAGTGGAACTGCCACACGCGTGTGTTTCAGGACAGGGTTAAAACCCTCTGCGGGGTCCCCAGGAGAGCTAAACCCAGGGAGTGCTGATCTGTTTCCTGCCTTTGTTGTGATTTCTGCCCTGTAACCCAATCTCGCCTGTGAACCAGCCTGACCCCGGCACAGCTCTGTCAGCGGGGCAGGGACCTCCACTGCTGCCACCCACGTCAGCGGGGCAGGGACCTCCACTGCTGCCACCCCTGTCAGCGGGGCAGGGACCTCCACTGCTGCCACCCGTGTCAGCACGGACGGCCTCCAA
The DNA here is from genome assembly GCA_025345505.1 of Todiramphus chloris collaris. Classification (NCBI taxonomy): domain Eukaryota; kingdom Metazoa; phylum Chordata; class Aves; order Coraciiformes; family Alcedinidae; genus Todiramphus; species Todiramphus chloris. Next base: position 197,579 of record JANVCC010000261.1, read on the forward strand.
AATCCTGACAGACAGTTGAGTAACTTGCAGGTCAAGCCATGCCGAGTCCGCCCCAGAATTGGTGGGCGCTCGCTGCCTTTGCCCGCGTGCTTAGGAAAGCAGAGCAGAGAGGGGGAGAGCAGATGGTGAAGTGGGTCCTTACGGCTCAGCTGAGTCGTGTGTCTGTCTATAAATCATAGAATCACAGCATGGTAGGGGCTGGAAGGGACCTCTGGAGACCATCGAGTCCAGCCCCCTGCCCCAGCAGGGTCACCCAGGGCAGCCCACACAGGAACAGATCCAGGGGGGTTGGAAAGGCTCCAGAGAAGGAGACTCCACAGCCTCTCTGGGCAGCCTGGGCCAGGCTCTGGCACTCTCACAGGGAAGAAGTTTCTCCTCATGTTGAGGTGGAACCTCCTGTGCTCTGGCTCATACCCATTATTCCTTGTCCTGTCACAGGGCACCACTGAAAAGAGCCTGGCCCCTTCCCTTTGACACCCACCCCTCAGATATTTATAGACACGGCCCTGCCATCTGATCCACTTTTGATCTTTTTCTAGCTTGGCCTGCATATTTTTTAAAGCATTTTGCTGCCAGAGCTGACCACTACTGAGAGAAAAAGCAGCCAGCAAACTTCCCCATTTATAAATGTGCAGCTTTAAAGCTTTGCAGATTACACTGCTTGGTTTTCAACCTACTCATAAGGACCTTGCCAGCAGGTTTCCAGTAAGCTAGACATTTAAGTCAAAGTGGCTTCTTTGAAATACTTGAAGAGTGGCACAGGGGAGGTTTTGGTGAATGATGGTGTGAAGAAGAGGATAATCTGCAGATGAGATACCCAGAGCAGAACATCTTTCTCAGGTTATGGTTTGTTACGAGGATTTGGGCTTTTCCATACTGTTATTCCAGGCCTTAAGATACTGATTACTCATTTCAGCTCTAGTACAATAGGCAAAGAATTTTTTTTTCTGGAATTTCGTGCTTTAAAATCTTTTTCCCATTCAAGGCATCTGTCTATAACATCCTTTTTTTTTCACCATGATTTTAAATTGCCTTTAGAAATCTGAAGAAAGTGGAGAATTTTCTCTACTATTTCTCACAAATTACATTGCTGGGTCACAGACAAATCTGCTGTAAATAGGCACAACTCCACTGATGAAAGCAGTGTTGTCCCTGCCAGTGCTGAAGGGTGAAATGAGTTGACTAGCTTTGTGTCACCCCACTGTTGGAAGGCAGGGGATTAACTGATATTTGTGCAGCCAGCTGAAAGGCCTAAATATGTATGTTGCTGTACTTCACAGTAAGACTCATAATTTATTTTCATTGTATTTAGTGAATTAGAGCCCAGCTCGTGGTGGGCAGGACTGGCTTCCCATGTAATTGCACGCACTGTGCCATCCATTTCCACTTTTCAGAGGAACTTGGGCTGCCTCCTGCAGAAACTAAGGCATCAAAAGTATGTTTTAAGATCTTAAAATACCTTTGTGGATCTCAACCTGGGCATTTTGATTTTGCAAGTCTGTATTTTGTTCTACATATTGTAAAAATGAAGATAGTTTACATTTTTATGATACTATCTCTAGTAAGTCACACGGGGTCCTCTCTCCCCATCCCCTAGTTCAAGAACACGATGTAAATTCATAAGCAAGAGTTGGCAAAAACCTGAATAGTGTCAAAGTGTTATTGCATCTCACTGTGAATGTTTTAAAGTTTGGCAGTAGTAAAGTTAATCCCATTGTGGAGTTTTGCATCAGGTCAGTGTTGTATTTATAGAAATAAATAATGTTTTGTTCAGTGCTGGATCTTCTCAATGAGCAACAGTATTAAGAGAGTGTTGCCCTAATACGTTGGTATTTGCTACAAGCTGATTTGAGATGGATGTTCCTACATTCTCGTTGTATTATTCATTTTTAACGAATGAAAGAGATGATAATTGTGGTCCTAGATCAATGGGTGATAAAAGGGTTAACAGTTAAACTTGGCTTTATGATAATTTATATATTTGTAAACATTGGGGATCTTATGAATGGTTACAAATATCTGCAGGGTGGGTGTCAAGCAGGAGGGGCCAGGCTCTTTTCAGTGCTGCCCTGCGATAGGATGAGAGATAGTGGTAGCAAGAGGAAACATGGGAAGTTCCACCTCAGCATCAGAAGAAACTTCTTCCCTGTGAGAGGGACAGAGCCTGGCCCAGGCTGCCCAGAGAGGCTGTGGAGTCTCCTTCTCTGGAGAACCATGCAGAAGACGTGGGGTTTCATTTGTAAGATTACTTGGAGCACTGCCCAAAATACATACACAAAAAAATGGAGAGCAGAGCAAAACAGGAAGGCTAATTCTTTCTTTTAACACGAAATGTGGTCATGAGTATCACCAGCCACTGTGAATCATGAGCTCGTGCTCATCCCCTTGATGGCGTTTCCACTGCAAGTGGAGGGAGTGTGCTATGAAGAGACAAAACACCTGCTTTGTCCCCTGTGCTGCTCATTGCAGCATCACTGTAGTCTGGGCTAATCAGAACTGACAGCAATTAAGAATAATTGAGGTAGTCTTTCTAGCTCAGTGATTTCCCTGTAGTTTTTAATAATGAGAAATCAGAAGGAAAACCAAACGCTGTTGTTCACTAAGCTCTCACAAGCCATTTCTGATTGTCTTGGGATTCAACAACTCATTTGATGGAGAATTTGCAGTGCTTGGTTTGAGCAGCACCAGTTTTCTGCATGTCTGTGTGATGACATTTTTGTTTACATTCTTTAAACATGTGGAATGTTAATTTTTCAGGCTTTTTTCTTTTTTTGGGGTGTCTTGGTATCTGGTTCCTGAGTTATTTTGAGCCTGAGCTTGTTTTCCTCTATCATGTAAGTCAAGCCAATAGGAAGTATGATGTACTCTCCTCTCATGGTGCTGCAATTAAAGGAACTGCGAAGGCAGGACTGGCCAAACAGGCTCCTTGTCACAGACATCTGGTCACAATAATGGCTTTGGAAAACATATTAATAATGTGATTTTCTTTGTTTTATAATATTGTCTGTGTTTAGCATGATGAAGACAGGTAAGATAAACTTGCTGAGGGTGTACTGAACCCCACTATGTCATTGATTAAGATACTAAATAGTATTGGTTCCAGTGCGGACTCTTGAGGGACACCACTCATTGCTGGTTTCCACTTGAACATTGAGCAGCTGAGTGTAATTCTTTGAACACAGACATACAGACAATTCCTTATGTGTCTAGCAGTCCGTCCAGGAAACCCGTATATCTCCATTTTGGTGGTGAGAATGTTGTGGGGGACTCTATCAAAGGCCTTACAGAAGTCCAGGTAGATGACATCAGTCGCTCTTCCCTTGTCCACTGATGCAGTCACTCCGTTGTAGAAGGCCACTAGATTAGCCAGGCATGATTTGCCCCCGGTAAATCTGTGCTGGCTGTCTTGAATCACCTCCCTGTCTTCCATGTGTTTCAACATAACTTCCGGGATGATCTGTTCCTTGACCTTACCAGGCACAGAGGTGAGGCTGACTGGTTCACACTTCCCACGGTCCTCCTTATTACCCTTTTTAAAAATGGGTGCAATATTCCCTTTTTCCAGTCACTGAGGACTTTGTCTAACTGCTGTGACTTTGCAAATATGGTGGGGAGCCACTTAGTGAGCATCAGACACTTCCCTCAGGACCCTGGGATTCACCTTGTCAGTCCCATGGTCTTGTGCATGTTCAGGTTTCTTAGGTGGATTCAAACGTGATCTTCTTTTACGATGCGACAGACTTCATTCCCCCAGTCCCTGCTCTGACATTCAGGGACCTGAGACATGTGGGAAGAGTAGTTACCATGGAAAACTGAGGCAGAATAATTGTTGAGTACTTCATCCCTCTCTGTGTCTGTTGTCACTCATTCTCCTTTCTTATTTACCTAGGGACGATACATTTTCTTCTACATCTCTTTCAATGTCAGTGCACAAACTGCTGACATGTGGGTTTCACTCTGTGGGTACCGCTGCCCTTGTTCTGATCAGTGCAAGATCTGCTGGAGCAGACCAAAGCCTTTCCATCTAGGGCAGCATCCTTCCACCAAGTGCCTCTGTCACCAAGTGACCAAGTGCAATAACATGTAAGAAAGCTTCCTTCAGTAAAACATGGAATAACTTGCCCCTTCTGTGGGCTGCTGTGACTTTAGATATCAGCCTCAGTGCAAAAGGATGAAGATCCAGAGTTTCACGCTGGTTGGTACAAGTAGGTGCTTCACCTCTAGACTTTTTTTAATTGATTGGGTTTTTTTTGGTACATCATAACTTTTAGCAGTGAATTCAGGAACTTAATGAAAGACTGGGTAGAAAAGGTATTGTTCCAGTCTGTTTTCACCATGATTAACAGCCCATATATTTGTGATGTGGACATTTCTAAGTACCAGATACTTCCATCATTTAGATCTCATTTGAGGGATTACATACTGCAAATATGACTGCATTGCAGAGGGCTGAATTTTGTCTGAAATTCCAAGTACATTAGTTTGTTTTTATATGGAAATACCTCTGTTCAAAGAGAATGCAATGCTGATGTATTGCTCATATATTAAAGCATATCCAAAATGTTTGACTGTTTTGTCCCAGAGAAAACGTTGGTATTTCAACTTTTTGTTTGATTTTGTTTTGTTTTCTCTGAATAAAGACAACATATGATTAGCCCCTCGCCTCCCCCACCAAGATCATCTTGGAAAAACCTAGACTGCTTTACTTTGAGGTCTTTAGTTGAAGTGCAATTTCAGAACTCCTGAATGATTGAGATATTACACTGTATTCTGGTTTGATTTTAAATATTGTTTCTTTGTCTGAGTTTTCACCAGGAAGCTGGGCTCCCCAACCAGAGATGCATGTGGTATCACAGTGATTCAGAAATACTATCCAGTTGTTTCCTCTTTTTTTTTACCCATAAATAAACACATTTCAATTGAGCAATGCTTTTTCTTTTTTTTTTTTTACAGCATGTTTTAATGCTTGCTCATGACAATTTGTCTGGAATCTAAACACTATCCACAGCTTATATTAACTTTCCTTAAAGAAAAAGCTGGAAAAGTTTGCAAAATTACATCTTTCAAATGGAACTGCCTTATTCCATAGACACAATATTCTAGTGGAAACTTCCACTGGCTTTAATTTTCCCCCAAAAGTGTCACATTGGTTTAATTTGTAGTACTCTGCTCTAAAAAATATTACAGACTGCCCCTCCATTTATAGCAACTGCATATTTCATATGTGCAGAAAATGGAAGCAATTATTAAAATGTTTCCTGCTTGCAGTGGACAACTGTTCCCTTTCCAGTGTCTAAATGGTGGGCTGTTGCTGTTACTCAGGGTGGTTATTTCAGTAGCCCTTGCTGCTAACCAAAGTTGATGTGAAGAACCGTGCAGGTACCAAAGAGCTAGTGGTCTCTATGCAGAGATGAGCAAAGAGTGGGTAATAACCTGCAAGCCAAAGGCATCATGTCATAGCAGCAGTTATCACATCTGCTCTGCTGGCTTCAAGGCTTGAGATCTAAACAGAGTAGAAATAGATGACAGCAGAGTTCAGTGAAAGTTGAGGTACCATTTTAGGAGCATTCATGATTCCCAGAGAGCCTCCCCACTGAACAACCAAGTCCTCCAGTTTTTATGAGCAATAAATAAATTATTCTTCTGTTATCTGTCATATAAAAACATATTTTCATCTATATTGCTTTCCACAAAAATTAATGTGAGCAGGCAATTGCTTCTGGGCCTCTTTGTAAACAGCTGGTAAACAGGAGGTTGAATTATTATCCAAGAAAATTAATAAATGCTTTTTTTTACTTGTTTGGGTTGTTTCATCTAACACATCTAGTTCTGCTGGTGTAGTCCAAGGAGGGTCTTTGTGTGGTGATCATCTTCATCTCATTTAAACATCATATCTGGAACCAACTCAGGAACATTTTACTAACAGGTTTCCAGGTACTTTTCCTTCTTGTTTGAGTATCAGAATACAACGTGAGGTCATTATTCACAATCAAAAAATTGCCAAGAGAATATGTAGTAGAGCTCAAATTTTGGTTTCTAGATGCATCCAAAGCATGACTTGGAAAATAAAAAACCTCTCTAAAGTGGAAGAGCAGGGCACGGGGACAGCGAACAGGGAGGAATGTATCATTCCCATTTCTCCTGATCAGTTCAGCAAAGGTTTAGCATCAAGTGATGTGGCTGTGGCTACAAAACTGCTCAGCTTCCCACACAGTTCAGGGATGTTTTGCCTGGAGTGTTGTATCCTGCAAAAGAACTTGTTGACAGGCTCCTTACTGCAGCAGCATCATGGAAGGTATTGCAGCTAATTTAGCATGTCTCTGGCAGGGCTTGGGCAAGTTTGAGGCTTCTGTGGTATCACTGTGCTTCCACATCAGTGTTTGTGAGAGCTAACTCATCTCTTTATAAGAAAATATAAACAAACCAGTTCAGGTTGTACAAATTCCAGGGGTGGAACTAGTGCTCACAGCTGTGGCAACGCTGGAGTGCAGAGCAGCGTGGTGATGTTTTTCCTGAAAGGCTTTAAAGGCAGAGAGGGTAGAACCTGCTGAAAACACATTTGTACTACAGTGAAAAAACAACCATGGAGTTATTGCATTTTCTGATATTTAACTGTTCTATGCATCATCTGAAATCATGGCATGGGCAACTTTTTATTACTGCAGTATGTGGAACCAAGTTTCTTGTAGTTAGACCGTTCTCAGCAGAAATAAACAAACTGAAACTTATTATGAATGAAGACAGCAGCAAGGTCTGACCCTCAAACAGTTCTTCCTGACAGAAATTCATGATACTGAATTATATCTTTGTTCTGTGACTGTGAAGACAGGCAAGGTGCCCACTGAGCCAAGCCTTCCCTTAGGTTATTCAGGCAGCTGAGTCCCTCAGCTCTGCCTGCCTTTTCTGTCTGAATTAGGTGGAATGTGCTGTGGTAGAGCAAGCTGGGCGGATCGTGCTTCTGCACGATGCATAATTTATTATGCTGATATTTAGCAGTTTTTCTGGAGACTTGCAGTCCATTCTGATGGATGTTTGTAGGTGGATGCTGACTGCATTTGCTTTCTCTGTGAGACCTTCAGATCTGCATTGCAGGCTTCTGTGGCTCACCACAGAGTGGTCCAGGACTTGGCTGCAAATCCACCTTGGAGCTGGAGCGTTATGGCTGAGGCATTGTGCACCCCAGCTCCCACAGCCTGTAATGTGAAGTCTGGAAGGAGTCTGTCTGACCTGTTGTGTTCCTCTTTTGGATGACTTAGAGAAGCTAGGGACTCGCCAGAGGGTCAGTTTAGGGTGTGCTCACTGCTGGGGACTAAGGGAGTGTATGGATGTGTGTGTGGTAGTGTAGGAGGGGCTGATGTGGGGGTGTTTGGAGCTGCTGCTTCTTCAGGGAAGAAAAGCTACCCTGGGGTGATGGTGCTACTCAAGCTGTTGCACTCTGGTTTCTGACAGGAAATGAGCTGCAGGCTTGCACCAGTGAGTAAGAAATCTCCCTCCCTGGTGTGTGCACTCAGAGCTCACTCTGTCCTTGGGGCTCCATCCATTCACTCTGTTCCATCTCCTCCCCAAGTCACCACAGGCTCATGGAAACTCAGTTTGTGGCTCCCATGACTGGCAGAGTGCCCCTCAAGTGACCCCATTTCTATGATGGTTCCCTCCTTCCCTGGAGGGGTAATACCAAGTTTTTTAGCCCATGGGCCAATTCCATGTAAATTAAATCCTTGTCGCTTCCCCCTGGGCTTGGTCACAGGGGGCCTGGCATGCACCATTTCCTTTGCTATCCAGAGGACTTTTGGGGTGTTCATATGACTTCTGAGACTTGCAGAGTGTATATCCCAGGCAACGTTCAGTGCGTGGACCTCTCCTTGCATCCACTATCTCCATTTCCAGACAGTGTGCTGACAGGGTGGGTGGCAGATTGACCACCTTCAACTCGACCCCATGCCTATGGTTGGCAGCAGGGATTCTGGAGCTGCACTTCCAGATCTGCCCCCACATTTGCCTCAAAACCCTGACAAACTGAGGAATTTTCACTTGATCCATCTCATCAGTCTAACTTGTCCAGCGTCATGTTCTTATTCCTACTGATGACTTATATCATGGCTAACTGAACTAAGGAGGTATTGATGACAGAGAATTTTGTGTCCTAGATCCTCCGTTAACTATTACTTAAGGATGAATGTGAGCTGCAGACTTTTTCCACTTTTCCCCAGTTTTCAGAAGGGTGTCTCCATGCTGAGGTTAAATAACCTTCATCAGGATATGGGAAATGGGGTGAAGGAAACAGTCATTTAGAAGAAGGATAAAGGAGCCTGGAAAGATCTGTTAACCTGAGTACTGAAAGAAGCTCTGGATTCATGAAAATGTTTTGCAGGAGCTATCCCAAAGCCCATGTAACTTCAGTAATCCATGATCTCTTCCAGCTGTTAGCATGAGCACCACGGCATAATAATCACCTCCATGTGCATTACTCATTCTCCATTTTATAGTGTGTCTCTCTACTTATTAGATCATTGACAGAGGGAACAAGCCATCCGTGGAAGGAGACCTGGATGCAATTATGCATAGTTCAACTGGATCCTATTAGTGTTAAACAGCAAAAAATGTTACATGTAATCTGAGTCAGTGAGCTACACAGAGGAGTACGGCAGAGTCAGGAGGACAAGGACTAATGTGTGTTAGCCATGGGTCATTAATTTTGGCTTAACATTCTCTACAGGTATGAGAGAGAAACACGGAGATTACACAGATGTTGACTAATGACAAATAAAAGCCAGGAGACTTTTGTAGTCTGTAAGAGAGCACATGCCCAACAGGCTGCTGCCTCTGCTTGGTCACAGGAATGGGTGCAAAGGTCCTGGGGAGTCCTCTGTCCCTCCGTAACAAAACAGTGGGAGCCAGCCTCACCACTGTCAACAGACCTCAAGAGGGACTCCTCATCGTGCAGGTGGCCAGCACTGCACTCACAAGTGCTTGTGTAACAACCGTGCAATGCAGGGACGTGTGAACACGTCCATTAGTACCAACACCATCCAGGGTAGCGCTGCTCAGCTCCTGCAGTAGTGTCCACGGCAGGATGGTTAATGCCCAACCCTACCAAGCACCAAGCCTGTTTTCTGACTGACTTGCATCCACTGTGTGGTTTGCACCCAGGCCCAGATTGCTAATAAATTCAGTTCACTGAGGTCCTCCTAAGGGATCAGTTTTAGGCTCTGTCTAGATGCAAGCCTTGCCAGTGGAACTGCATTCATGTACTTAACTTTGCAAAGATTTCCTCTTAGCACTTGGAGACCTATAATGTGTAAGCTGAAAGGTTAGGGGAAAAAATCCCTCAAAAGTGAAGCACTTGATTTCCCATGATGTTCTCTATATCAGTGCAGTAATGTGGGCCAACTGTAGCAGTTTTATTCCACCATAAAAATCACAGATTCATAGAATCGTTAATGGTGGAAAAGACATCCAAGATCATCAAGTCCAACTGTCTACCCAGCATTATCATGTTCAGAAGACCATGTGCCAAGTCTACAAGTTTTTTGAACACCTCCAGGGATGGTGACTCCACCCTCTCCCTGGACAGCCTGTTCCAAGGGCTCACCACTCTCTCAGTAGAGAAATTGTTCCTAATATCCAACCTAAACCTCCCCTGGTGCAACTTCAGCCCATTTCCTCTAGTCCTGTCATTAGTTACTTAGGAGAAGAGACCAACCCCCACCTCACTCCAACCTCCCTCCAGGTAGCTGCAGAGAGCAATAAGGTCTCCCCTCAGCCTCCTCTTCTCCAGACTGAACAACCCCAGCCCCCTCAGCTGAGCCTCATAAGACATGTTCTCCTCACCCCTCACCAGCTTCGTTGCCTTTCTCTGGACCCACTCCAGCACCTGATAAATTATAAAAATTATGCAAAAATGATAAATATTATAGAAAAAATTATTCAAATTATGCAATCTTCAGTCAATTGCGTAAGCTTTCCTTGTTGATACAGTTGTTAAAAGAAGCTTCCTGGCTTTTTTACTAATCAAGAAACAAAATAGCTATGGAGTTTAGTTTATACCTTACATCTTCCAACACAGTGAAACAACATAGGAGTTGGAGTCAACAGGCGCGAGTAATGACTGCAGTGGTGATGAAAATAATGCTAGTAGAATTAGGGAAATAGTTGGGGGTTTTTTTATTATTGTTATTATTGTTTCCTCAGAGGCCATTATCCTGCCATTTTTCTTTTGGAACTGGATTTCAAAATGGATTACGGGATTTTCTGTACCCAGCTGTATTTCAGAAAGTGCCATTCTCGCATCATATACTGACAGAGGAAGGAGCTCAGCTACATCTCGCACATCCATTTGACTTACTAAAGACATCTGAAGTCAAAAAAACCTTTCTCTACCCACTCTTCATTTTTTATTAGAAAAAGAGAAATCACTTTGTTGTCAGCAAACATCTTTAGGTTTTCTCATGTGTCATGCCATTGATAAACTGCATATTCATCAACAAGGTGAGGAGACATTAAGAGTTTTTATGCAAATCTTTTGCTCAACAACAGCAGGATTTCACTGGCTGTCTCACAGTGATGACTGATCTTTTCAACAAGGGAAATATGTGTCATCATCCTTTAGGTACAGGAGAGGAGACTGCAACCAAGGCAGGGATTTGCTTGCAGTCATGGCAGACCAGTGTTCCTGAGGAACCTGTGGAGCGATTAGCAATTCATTTGAGTTCTGATATGGGGAAGGAGGACAATCAGGACATCCTGATGGTCACAGAATCACAGAATCTTTGTAATTGGAAGGTATCTCTAGAGATCATCTTGTCCAGCCCCTCCCCCCCAAAAGTAGGTTTGCCCAGAGCACATTACCCAGGATGGCATACAGGTGAGTTTGGAAAGTCTCCAGAGAAGGAGACTCCACAGCCTCTCTGGGGAGCATGGGCCAGGCTCTGTCAACCTCACAGCAAAGTTTTTCTTCATATTAAGATGGAACCTCCTGTGTTCCAGCTTGTGCCTGTTGCCCCTTGTCTTGTCACTGGGCACCACTGAAAAGAGTTCGGGTCCATCCTTCTTGCACCTGCCCTTTAGATATTTATATACATTGATAAGGTCTCCTCTCAATCTTCTCCTCTCCAGGCTAAATAGTCCCAGTTCTCTCACCCTTTCCTCATTAGAGAGATGCTTCAGTCCCCCAGTCATCTTCACTGCCCTCTGATTCCTCCCAGATGCAGGACCCTACATTTGCCCTTGTTGAACCTCAGTAAAATCTGCTCTGCCCAACTCTCCAGCCTGTCCAGGTCACGCTGGATGGCAGCACAGCCTCTGGTGTGTCAGCCACTCCTCCCAGTTTTGTATCATCAGCAGACTTTCTGGGGTGCACTCACTCTGTGCCTCCTTCCACGTCATTAATGACTATGTTGAACTGGACCCAGCACTGATCCCCGGGGAGCGCCACTGGCCACAGGCCTCCAACTGACTCTGCACCACTCTGCACCCAACCAGCTCCCAGTCCACCAGTCTGCTTGTCTAACCCACACTACATAAGTTTCCTAATGAGGATGTTATGGGAAAGAGTGTCAAAAGCCTTGCTGAGGTAGACGAAAACAACTGCTCTCCCCTCATCTAATCATCCAATTATGACATCACAGAAGGCTATCAGATTGGACAAGCAAGACTTCCCCTTGGTAAATCCATGTTGACCTCTCTCAATAACTTTATTTTCTTCCACGTGTTTTGAGATGACATCCAAAACAATTTGTTCCATGACCTTTCCAGGGACAGAGGTGAGACTAACCAGTCTGTAGTTTCCTGGATCATCCTTCTTGCCCTTTTTAAAGACTTGAGCAACATTGGCCTTCCTCCAGTCCTCAGGCACCTTTCCTGCTCTCCATGACCTTTCAAAGATGATGGAGAATAGCACAGCAAGAACATCTGCCAGGTCTCTCAACACTCATGGGTGCATCCCATCAGGGACCATGGCTTTCTATGTCTTCTGTTTGGCTAACCTGGTCTTCCTCTACCAAGGGAAAATCTTCCTCTCTTCAAGACCTTTCCTCTTACCTCCAGGGCCTTGGATTCATGAGAGCTGGTTTTATCAGTGAAGACCGAAGCAAAGAAAGCATTTCAATAACTCCACCTCCTCTGTATATTCCACCACTAGGACACCCACCTCGTTCATCAGCAGGCGCACATTTTCCACAGTCTTCCTTTTTCTATTGATATACTGGAAAAAACCTTTCTTGACGTCTTCATTGCCCCTTGCCAGATTCAATTCCAGGTGGGCCTTAACTTTCCTCGTTGCATCCCTGTGTTCTCTGACAGCATTCCTATATTCCTTCCAAGTGGCCAGTCTTATTTTCCACATTCTGTAAATTTCCTTCTTCCGTTTGAGTTTTTCCAGAAGTCTCTTCCTCATCCATGCAGGTCTCCTGCCTCTTCTGCTTGGTTTCTTACTCATAGGGATGCACCGATGTTGAGCTTGGAAGAAGTAGTGTTTGAATACTGACCAGCTCTCATGGACACTCCTGCCTTCTAGAGCCCTGACCCATGGTATTTCACCAAGTAGATCTTTGAAGAGGTTAAACTTAGCTCTTCTGAAGTCCGGCATTGTGATCTTAGTTATTTCTTTACTCTTTCCACACAGGATACTGAACTCCACCATCTCATGGTCACTACAGCCAAGATGTCCTCAACTTTCACATCCCCAACAACTCTTTCTTTGTTTGTTAATACAAGATCCAGCAGTGCACCTCTCCTTGTAGGTTCTTCTACCACTTGTACCAGAAAATTATCCTCAATGCTCTGCAGGAATCTCCTGGGCTGTGACTAGATGGTTTACCTTTCCAGCAAGTATCAAGGTGGTTGAAGTCCTCCATGAACATCAGGGCCTGGGATGTGAGGCTACTTTCATCTGTCTGTAAAAGGCCTCATCAACCTCCTCACCCTGATCAGGTGGCCTGCAGTGAACAACCACAGCAGCGTAACGCAAGTTAGCTTGTCCCTTATTTCTTACCTGTGAACTTTCAACATGTTCTTCATCCTCTCCAAGGCAGAACTTGGTGCATTCCAGGTGCTGTGTCACATAAAGAGCCTCTCCACCACCCCTCCTTGCTGGCCTATCTTTCCTGAACATTACATAGCCATGGCATCATTTCAGTCATATAAGCTATCCCACCATGTAATTGCAATGAGACTTTAACTCTGGTGGGAATGCCTGCATTGTGCTGGGAAACTCACTCAATGTCCATCTGCAAAGTTAAGGAGAAAACACACTTTCCAGTGGTACAGTGGTTCTCTGCCTCTGAAGCAGCAGACCACAGAGATCAGGAGAAAGTGAGGGATCTGGAGACAAAGTAAGGCTGGTGAATAGCATCTATTTAACTTTACCCAAATATACCTAAGACCCACAATCCCTGCATGGAAGGAAAAAACACAAAAGACATTGAACAAGCAATTTGTAACCCAGAAGATGAGTGCCAGACATTTTGGGGCACTTACTAAAAGTTTAGTGTTACTGTGGGAGGTTCTTAACTTGCAGTAATGGTGGCTAATGGCAATGTTAGAGACATTTACAGGTATTTCTAAAGCTTGTAAAATCCTTGGATGAGAAGTAGCATAGCAAATTATCTTTCATGTACATTATCTTTCAGAATGCAGTTACAAAAATAAGAGAAGTAACTATATGTCCAGCTTGTGCTGTGGCTAAGAAACTTTACAGGACTAAATGTATCATACACATCTTTGCAGACTTCCCAAAAGGTCCTAGGCATCAGAGCAGATTTGCTTGGCTGTACTTTAATCAGGAAAGCTTTTTTCAACCATTCGCTTCCTGTAGCTATTGGTGAGGCAGAAACAATGTCTGGTAACCCATCTCCCATATCACTAGTTTGTGCTGTGCCCCAGCCCCTAACTGGGATCACTGGAGCTGCCATACTCATAGGATGGTCTCCAGATCAAACCCCCGACCAGGTATATACAGGACCTAGGACAGAAAAGAAGTCACTTGAGGCAGTGCAATTCTTCTGCTGCTCATGGCTGCGAGAATAAAATCTGTCTTTAGACTGGCAAGGATGAGATCCAAGCTCCTTGGCTTCAATTTGAGAAGGGTAGTCCCCCTGTTTGTTAGTGTTCATGGCTCTCCTTAACCTTGGAGAAGTGAAGAGAAACTTTGGAGGAGTGTTTCATCTGATGAAATTCTTGCTTGCTGAGCTGGCTGAGCAACATTTCTTGGTTTTTGAGCTCAAAATGTATCTTAGCACTTCATGAACTGTTGAAAAAAATCCCCTCCTGATGTTCAGCCAAGGTGGCCATTGAAAAGCAGCATGGCTTGAAGGGCTGTCATAATTCCTAAAATTGTTTTAAACACTCTGGGAGAAGTAATTTTCAGAACAATGAGAGTCCTTCATGGTTGTGTAACCTGGGGAGTCTGTGCTGCAAGTTGCTTTGGAGGCTGCACTTCTGCTGGCAAGGACCCTAGGGTCTGCCAAGGCGTGGGGCTGCCATGAGCCAAATGGGAATGTCGCTGCTTGTGATGTCAACAGTGGGCCAAAGGGCTCTGTTTTCCTCTTTGAACTGAGGACCCCAGAGAAGAGTTCCTTGGTTACACAATAAAATAATAAAAAAGCTAGTTTAAATTTTGAATTGGTAAAGGACTATTTTTGGCTTTCTCAGAGACAGCATCTGTAAATAATCAGGCAGAAGACTTTCCATAAAACAACACAGAAAAACCTCAAAGAGCATTTAGATTCTGCAACATTTAAACAAGATTTTTAACTCATGGGGAAGCCAACATCAACACAATGCTTCCTGCACATAAAAGCATGGAATTTCTTAGCAGTGTGGGGGCAATAAATGACTATCACATTTCCCTCCCTTCTAAAACCTAAATATTTTTCAATGGAAATAGTAATATTGATGGAAAAAGAAAAGAGGACGATGAATTATGTAAGAATTGATTTAAGCTCTGAACCTCCATACATTGCAGACTGGAGACTAATTAAAGAAAATCATAAGCTGTTTGGTTTTGCTCTAACTGTCCTTCAAGCTCAAGAGATCAAATACACTAGCTGAGATCCTTCTTGTAGTCATCCACATTCATAACCCAGGTTTTGAGTTCACTCCTGCTGCTCTCAGCCAGGTCCATCCGTAAAGCAAACAAAAGAGGTGAATTGCATACTCTGAATTATGTCCTCTACAAAGATAGGAGAATATGGTATCAACTATGCACATATATGCTCCTAGCAACCTCTGATCACAGTGTTTGCTCACAGTGTGTGTGAAATCAGAAATTCACCCATAACCATGTATATATGGATGGGTTATTTGCTATGGAAAAAATGTAAACATTGTACAATGTAAAAAAAAAAAAAAAAATTAATGCTTTATTCAAGATGCTGTTACCTTGGTTTCTTGGCTCTTGCAGGAGGAGTGCTGTTGGCTTAAGGGCCTGCCAAATCAGACTCTTCTGCATTTGTCTGGAAACTTGCTTATGAACAACTGCCTCCATTTCTTGGTCATTAGGTTGACCTGAGTGAAACCTGCAGATATCTGAGGGGGAATGATCAGTGCAGGAAAACTGAACTGAGAAATATTACGAGTTTATAGGCTCCATGAGCGAGCTGTGTATTTTCATGCACCGCCTGGGATTGGTGAGCCGCTGCTGAAGAAGGGCTGAATTACACTTTGATTTTGTCTGTGTGAAACTCTGGGTAAAGAAGCAAAAATTACAGTCTTGCAATTGCTGTTTACCAGTCTGGTTAGTTTTTAGCTGCAGTTCATAAGTAGTTATTTAGAGTGATTGTCTAGCTTCCCGCAAACGATGGATTTGTGCCTTTTCCCAGATGAGGCACAGTTATGCAAAGTTATACAGTAAAGGAGTCAAGACCAACGCATGACAAACTATGCCTAAATCTGTTTTTCTCTGCTAAATTATTTACTTATTTTTATTTTCTCAGAGATGCCAAAGCAATTTTCCAAAAAAACAGTGCTCGTTTCATTGTCAGCTTTCAGAGAAAACAAAATGTTGTGGTTCAGTTGCAGGAAAAGATTGTCACAGTGATGCCGAGCTTACCGAAGTGCATCCATTGTCATGAATTCCCAAACCTCTGAATCAGTCAGTGTTGGTGGGACCCGGGAGCCTGGCACAGCTGCAGCTCCTGACCGAATTGTGTCTCCTGGCCACCTCCTGCTTTCTCGCTGCCCCGGGCAGGTAGTGTTGGAGCACAGGCACACAGAGCTGTGCCCCTTCACAGACTGTGTGTGGTCTCTCTGGAGCTCAGCACTGGCATTTCCAAAGGGACAAAGGATATCTAAGCCAGTTCAAACCTTCAGAAATTCTGATTGTATCTACGACCACATGAAAATGCTTTGATGGGAGTAAAACATGAATGAAGAGACACTCCATCTTCTGGGGCTGGCAAGGTTATACTTTGTGCCACAGTAAGAATTTTTCCCTTTTTTTAACTCTGTTAAACTTTGGAGCACTGCAGATTGGCACACTTGGATCATGGCACCACATGGAAATTGAAATCTGAGCCTGTAATTACCTTCTCAGGGTAGCGTTCTTTTGAAACCAACCTAGGCTGCCATCAGAAGAACAGAAAGCCAGCATGGAGTTCGTTATCACGAGACGGGCAGACCCACAACGATGAAAGGGTTTATCTGCACTTAAGTTTGTTTTCTCGATAATGTGACTTGTGGCTTTTAACATTTTTCTTTGACTAAAGCACTTAACGATTTAAGAAAGATACACTGTTAGATTATCTGAAGAAAGATACCCTTAAGAAAGATTCCTCTGTAAGCAGGAGGGGTGCTGAGCAGAGGAGCTCACACAGGAGATAACTGGAGGGCAACCCTGCAGCTCTTCAAAGCAGAGTACAAGTGTCCCTTAGCTGCAGTGTGGCTGATGGGAAGGTTTTTTAACTTTGTTAACCCAAAGTTTCTTACAATACACAGTTTTTCAGGTAATGTCAGCTGGCGATGACAGATTTTTTGTACTTAAATTGAAGACATAAAAAGCAGGCATCCTAAGTTACTTGACTCTACCTGTCTTACACTGCTGTGTCTCACTTTTTACTTTAGACGCAGTATCCATGCAAGTCATAACTTCTCATGGTAGTTTCCATGAGTACAGGAAGTCAACATAGGAGCAGGATTGATGTAGTCTCCTAGATCAAAAGACAGTGAGCGAGATCATGCTGTCCAGATATTATAAAACATTTTCCATCATTTTAACTCAATTGGTAATGAGTGCAGCATGAGCAACACTAAAGTAAAAATATCATAGAAACATAGAATGGTAGGGATTGGAAGGGACCTCTGGAGATCATCGAGTCCAGCCCCCTGCCCCAGCAGGGTCACCCAGGGCAGCCCACACAGGAACAGATCCAGGGGGGCTGGAAAGGCTCCAGAGAAGGAGACTCCACAGCCTCTCTGGGCAGCCTGGGCCAGGCTCTGGCACCCTCACAGGGAAGAAGCTTTTCCTCACGTTGAGGTGGAACTTCCTGTCTTCTAGAAAACGATATGGTTTTGCATTATTTGTTCATCTTACCCATTCACTCTTTTCATACCATGTGGGTAGCAAACAGATGTATTATATTATACTACATTAAATCCTGTGGAGGCAATAGGCCTAAGTGCTGTGTAAAATATTTATAATGTGGAATTATTTTAGGACAGGAGCCAAGTGCAATATGGCATCCTTCATACACAGTGTCTCTCTTGTTGCTGTAAGTGAAGTTCAGCTACTGCCTTACAACTGTGCTTCTTCTCTAACCTTCAACATCCCTTTCCATTTGAATATGTTAATTAATTATCATACATTAGAGTCTCTTTTGCTTTCTTTATTAGCTTTCTTACTTAAGCTGGGAAGGACCGTGTTTTCAAGAGCCCCTTTCTAGCCCTAGCACTCATCCAGTTGGGCAAGACCCGACTGTCTCATACCCGTGAGGCAGAGCAGGCATGCAGGGCGTGTACATGCCCATGCTGTGCCCTCCAGCAAGCCCACAGTCACAGACCCACTGCTGAGAACAGCTGGCCTGTAAGGCATCAGTGTGGGCTGGGTGCAGGGCCACGCCATAGTCCTGGCCCCGATGGCAGTCCCAGGACTCACAGCTTATTGGTGTTCTGGCCCACGGGTGAGGGTGTGAGGTGGGGGGTCCAAGTGAGACGGAGCAGAGCAATCAAGCCTGGCACATCCTGCCAGCTGTTTTACACTCTGTGCATTGCAGGGACGTGACGATTTTCAAGACTCTGTTCCCTTCTGTGCACAAGACACTAATGAGTTCAATAGCAAGAGGAATTTCCACTCTTAAATCTGCTTTATCTGCATAATTTTTGGACAATGTCATGCTTTTCTTTAACTTTGCAAAAATGAAGACTCACCATAGCAGCCTGTCCTGAAACATCTAAAAAATCTGCAGTTATTTTCCATTTAGAAAATCAGCATGTTAAAGGAGTTTGTTGTTCATCTACAGCCACGTGTCTTCTATTTATGGGTCTGTTTAAATGCCAAACATTTGCACGCTTCTTTTACTTCCTTTGACTTCCAAGCTTATCCAAATCACTCTTTTTATGGAATTCATTTACAGGTCAAGTTAGCCATTAGAGATTCTTTACTCAGAAATACAGGCAATATTTTTACTCTTTATTCAGAAATACTTCTCTCCGAACATGTTCATTACTCAACCAGCTGTATGACTGACTTCATAATTTAATTGTTCAATTCTTTTTATTGTTTTAATAATTTACCCACACATGCAGGGCCCACAGCTTCACAGTTTGACATGCAACAGGAGAATGTCCTTTTGTTTGTAGATTATTTTATGAAGATTTAGAATGTTGGGTTTTTTCATGTAGATGAAAGTTTTGGAGCATCATCCTTGCCTACAGTAATTCATAGGGTTTGAGTTGGTTGAGTCCAGAGTCTGTTGCAGTGTCTTGGTTAGATGCTGTCCACCACACCCCAACACATTCTTCAACCCACAATTTGACATTCGTGCCCTGTGAGGGCAAGTTCAGCCTGCCTTATTCATGCCCATTTTTATTTGCTGTAATGATGTAGCCTCGAATAACCTAAGTGTGGTTTGACTTCCTCTTACCTCCTCTTTTATTTCATTATTTAACATGTTGGCAGATGCATGGGAGCTCATGGGTCAGAACTTCCAGAATAAGAACATTGCTTTTCATATTTGCCCTAAGCCTGATGGAAAGGTTGCTTCTTCCCTGTGTGCATGGCTAATGTAGCATGGAGGATGCCCAGACATTTCCAGTGTCCTAGTGAACTGCCTCAGTCTCTCGTGCGGACACATGAACAGGGCTGTTGGCTATCACTCTATCACTTGAAGGAAGACTTTACACTGATCAGTATGGCTATAGCTGAAATACAAGGAAAGATTAGATAGATGAGATGAGATGATGGAGAGAGTGCAGAGCTGAGTGGTGAGATATGGCTTTATTTTGTACAACAAACATGTGTCCTCTGCTAGCCATTTTCTGAGCAGTGCCAATCCTTACCTCTGCAGAAGAGGACATGCATTCATTTCAGTGCTATCACTCTATGGGAGATTTTTCTTGACATTTAGGACTTTGGAAAATGTATTCGACTACATCTTGGTATTTTATTGATAATTGCGTAACTTACAGCTGATTTCCAAACTAAAATCAAGAGTTTCTCTATTCTAATGGTAATCCTAGAATGAAGGAGGGCAGCTATGAGCAGCGCGTAGCAGGGCAAATGAGAACAGCCTCCAAGTTTCTCTGTATGGGCCCTCTTTCAGTACTTCCAATCCCAACTCCTAATATGAATGTAACATAATTCTTATTAGAGTATCTTGACAACCTTAATCCTCCCTGCTGGCACAGACTTGCTTTTCAGACCCTTTCTCCTATTTGAAAATGGCTTCAAGGAAAATGGAAACTACTATCTGCTGTTGCTTTAAAAAACCAATCCAAGTATAAATATCTCGGCATAGAAGTCCAAGTCAATCTATTTTTTGCTCCTCAAATTCAGTGCAGCATTTTCTCATTCCATAAGAAAGGCACTGTCTGAGGTTTCCAGCTTCTCCGGGTAGGCTCATGAGCCAGTGAAACAGAGAAGTGGTTTCTACCAAAGCTGGCTTGGGCCTTGTGTTGCAGCTCATAGACATTCTGATTTGCATAACCTAGAAGCTGAGGGAAAGAGCCTGTCAGTCAACAATTGTGACATGTCAGGGTCATTCTTAACATATTTGATCTGAAAGGGCACTACCAGGGTGATCTTACACTCCCTCCTCTGCTGTGACCCACATACCGTCCAAGATGGGGAATAGTGTTGTCAATCAAGTTAAAATGAAGATGACTACAAGTTGGGACCATTCAGTCTCTGAGTCTTTTATCAAACAAATGTTATATGTGATATTCTTGAATCTATCTAAAATTTCAGTCTCATTGAGACATTGAGACAGTGTGTTAGTCTGATTTACATTTGCACTCCTTACAGCTCTGCTGTAATGGAGAGCAGGCTTCATATGATCTCTCTATAGCTTCCATATACCTCTTTCAGACCTGTGTTCTTCCTGGTTTCATACAGGGTCCATTAGAATGGCAATGAGAAACAAGTTTGGGAAGAAAATAAAAACCGCACGGAAAATGTTTTGCTTTGACAGACTATTTGAGCAGATGATTCCAAACAAGTTTTGCATTTTTAATTCATGCTTGCCTTCAATGTCTCAAGGTGATGTTTATTTTCTTGTCTTTTAATGCTTCTTTGATTTCAGCAGGATTTAGTTTTAAGGCACTTTTTTAAGTCACAGAAGGTTCGCGAGTGTTTTTAAGAGCCTGTGCCTGCATGACTTGCTCTGAGCAACAGTAGAAGCCAATGGAAGGACATTGTCCATTCTGAGCCAATATCCTGATCCTGGCTCCTGGGCTGGTTTTCCTTGGCTGTACCAAGGAAAATGTGTGAGATACAAGAAAGCAACAGGGAAAATTTCAATTAAATTATTCACAAAAATAAGTAATGGGGCAAATGACTTTGTGAAAATTGTCGCATCTGGGTTGGAATCCTTCTTTAAGCCACCTGGCATTTCTTAGTCCTTGACAAACTGGAACTCCTGCTTTCATGCTGAGCCTGCTGTTAAGTGCTATCCCTCTCCTTCTTCCAGCAGGCTTGAAGGAGGGAATTCTTTTAGTCACCTTCCAAGAGCTTTTCCACTGCCCTATTCAATGCTTGTTATGGCAAACAGATCAGCTTCATTCTTTACATATTTTCTCACCATTTGCCTGTCATTGTTCATTAGGGTGTTTTTCTAGTGCACTGTAGACACAAGTTGTTGGATGCTCTGGTATATCTTGGATATATCATATTATCCTTGAAGTTTATTTAGTGCCTAGCATTCTTGCAAGTGTTTTATTTTCAAAAGCATTCAGACTCTGCCTGTGTCTTTGATAGATTTCCATCTTTCACGTATGATGAGAAAAGTAATATCTGCATTGGAGATTTGTACTTTGGTCTTTTAGCAATAGATGTTGGCCAACCATGTATCGTTTAAGGTGATAAATGCGGTGGTAAATTGGTCCTGCCAATTTGTGGCCTCATCTCCTTTTCTCAGTCTCCAGGAGGACACTGTGCTGTTTCCAAAATATGGAAATAGTATTTCTACTGAGATGTCACCACAGTTCTTATGAGATTTTTTTTAATAACAAACAATTACAATGATATAATACTTCGGGTTTGTGATGCTGAATGCTACTTAGATATTTGCATGTTGTCAGGACAGTCAGCAAAACTGTGTTTACTGCTGATAAACTTTGTGATAACTGTATTATAGACCACCACCATTCTCCTTCCCTAAGAGGGAAGGTCAACTAATGGGGATGGATATGGGGATACTGCTCTAGACATGCCCAGGGTGCTGGGCTTGGGAGGGTTAGAGAGGATGTGCACTTCAGGGGAGTGCCTCGGGCTCCTGCACAAGTTTGTCGTGGGTTTACTGGGGAAACACCATTACCCAAAATATCTAGTATGATTAATAACAAACATTGGATCTCGTGTAAGGACAAGAATGTGCATGCAAAATAAAAGCCAGATCCAACTTTGGATGAGTCCGTGATAATGCCTGCCTTTTGCAGACCTGATTGTATTAATCAGTTTAAAGGGGCTGAAATGCCACAATGATTAATATCATTTGGATGTTGAAGTAGAGTTCAAATGCACGTCCTTCCTCTTCTTCATTTTAAGGAACTTACTTTGAATAAGGTCCAAGTGACAAAATCAGATTCTTTTTCTGGTGCTTTTTGTCTGTCATTTTTTACCTCTTTTTGACAGCAGCACCCCTTTGCAAATACAAAATCTGAGCTCCCTACTGGACCCTGAATTTGGAATAATTCAATCCTCATCTGAAACTCTTTTTTCAAGCTTCAGTACTGCCATTTTTTGTATACATATGAAGTGCAAGCCTTTTTGTTACATGAAAATGATTGAAAGAAAAATTATAGCTGAAGACTGGTTGAGTAATGTTTAATTTATTTAATTCCGAACAATCAGTTCCATGTGTGATTATAAAATGCTTTGCTTTGCAAAAATGGGGCATCTCTTTATTGCAGTTTTATAATGCCAATGCATCTTTCTCTCTCTCCTAAGTCTTAAGGACCATGTGAAGCTAGTAAGAGTACTAAAAACGATCCATGTGTACAACATGTATGTTTGTACACAGGCATAAAACATACATGAGTGTTATACATATCTATGTTAAGTAGCGTCCTGTAGAGTTCTAGGTACATCTTTTGCCACAGTCACATTGCTTAAGGCGATGGGTTCCAGACATATTCTGCATGTGCCACACTGAGAAACAGAAAGAGCTTTCCAAAATAGTTTGTGTGCCATATAATTATTTTAGCAGCTATGATTTCAGTTTACCTTTAATTAGTTTCCCCTGTAGCTCTAAATATAGAAAGGATTCTGTTAAATGCAGTTATTTTCTTCTGTAGATGGCATGGTAAATTGTGGCTACTCATAAAAAGAGGCTACCGAACACTGTGTGGCAGATGTAGGTCTCTGAGGAAGAAATGTGATCATTAATTAAGGACAGTTTCTCTGTGGATTATTCATGACTTCCAGTCACGTGTTTTTATATCAGAATGGTCAGCACATTTATGTCATTTTATGCCAGCTGACATTACTGAAACAGTTGGCTTAGCTGCCGAGAGCTGGTGAGATAATCCTCCACCACGGAAGCAAATGGTGTTTTGACATTGCCCTGCATTTTCCCTAAATCATTTACTTGGTTCAGTGACCCCAGCACTCCTAGAGAGTGTGACTTGATCTCTCTGAGCACATGTTAAGCAGATGAAAAAGTCTCCTAGAGGGTATTTCTTTCTATGAAATGTATGACAAATTCTCAGACCCCATTCAGGCCAATACCGTTTTAAAACATAGCCGATGGAACGTGTAGGGCCACATTCTGCTTCCTCCAGGTATTTCTGTATTCCCTCAGATATTTCAAGTCTATCAACTTTGTGACTCTTCAGTTGTATAAACAAAAGCCCTGTGAAGCAAAGTAAGGGTTCACAACAACACAACTTGAGTTTTAGAGTTTAATTTTTTAAAACGTAAAACTAAATATGCATAAAGAAATGTCTGACTTGAGGGACAGTATCAGAGCTGTGGCTTTATTCCCACAGAGCGAGCTTCAGCCTGGAAGGCACTGTGAGATGGGATGCAGCAGGTCTCAGCGGGCAGGAGAGCTCTGCTGGCTTCCTTCGGCAACTTCTGGGTCATTTAATTAATTAAAGAATTGTTTCTGTTGCAACCACAAATGTTCCAGTTTGCACTGTTACTGAAGGTCAGAGCTCGCCTGACCTCCCTGGCAGAGGAAGAGAAGAGTAAGGAAATTGGAAAAAAAAGAGAGTAAGCAAATCACTTCAAGGAAGCCTTGTTTCCCTTACCCCAAACCCAGCAGAGCAGAAAAGGCTGAATTGAAAGGGAAAAGGGCTAAGACTGTGATTGATTAAGAGAGGTCCAGCCTGAAGAAATGGCAAAGAATGAAACAAGACAGAGAAAAATAAACTACATTAAGAGTGAGGTCGGATGAGAGAGTCGGCCACTGGCCAGGAGGGAGCAGCTGCAGCAGGAAGGCCCAGATCCCATTGAAACAGAAAAGGGGCCATCTCTCTGCTGGAATGAAAGGGAAACAAAAAAATAATTCACCTTTAAAGGCACAGAAATGGGATTTGAGGCTATGGTACAGGCAGAGAGGAATGGGAATTCATGAATGAGATGAGTTATTTTTTTCTGAGAGCAAGGCAATGGCTGTTAAAATCCTCCCAGAGAGCTGCACGGTGCTGCAGATAAATCAGACTGGTCAGAGTGGGTAAGCTGCTCCAAGCAGCTTCACCTTGCATTAGGACTCTCGAACGAACGCTGGGCATCAAGCAGATTTCCTCATTCTTTCCAGGGGAGATGAGGCAGATGACACACCATACTGATGGTATCATGCTTTGCTCCAGACAGGAACAAAGAGGGAAGAAAGCGTAAGATGGATATTTCACCTCAAGCCAGAGTAATCCTCAATACTGAGGGGGAACGTGAGGCTGCAAATCTCAACACACCGGGGTTCAACAAAATAAAGGACAAAAGGAAGCAAGGCAAAGCCCTGAGAAGTTCTGAGCAAATATTTCACATTCAGGAAACAGAGAACAGACATCCTGATTTAAATATCCATGCCTTCTGAAAAAACACTGCACAAGAAGTGAACACAGTCATCAGTGTCACAACAAGCAGTTACAATACAGGCAGTATAGGTGTAGGCTGGAGAAGCGAAGGGTGTGGAGAGAGCATTTCACCTGAGTGTCCACAAGCAGCTCAGTTCAAAAGCTCATGTGGGTTTGGGTTTGTCAGAGCACTTAACTGCTGTTAAAAGAAAGAAGGTTCTTGGGGTCCCTCTTCAAAGACTGTTTCGGTCTCATGGTACCAGAACTGTAGGTTTTAGGGCCCTGCATTGGAAGGCAATGAAAGTTTTCAAGTGAATGAATGTAGAAGTAAAGTATCCTCTTTAAAATTCTGCTGGACTGCAGCTCCTGTCTCGCAGAGCTCTTCAAACTCCCCCTTCCTGAACTGCCCCATCAATTCTTGCTAAATAAAATGCCAGACCTATGCTTCTTCACGTTGTATCTCCAGCCAGACTATGGGAAGGTGGGCACTCTCTAGCTTGATGTATCAGTAAGACTGACAAATCCTGGAACAAAGGGACAATTTTGGAATATATCCACCTAAAGTATGGGGAATATAGCATATGAAGACAGATCAGGACATCTTCAGAAAGCCCATTTGAGTCAGGGAAAAAAGAAAATAAGTAGTACTGCTGTAAATCCTTTGGTGTGGGGATACAACAAGAGGGTGGTGCCACCTCCGTTCCTTTTGCTTGATCTCAGGACTTCTTATACATTTTTTTCACAATGGTAGAAGATAATTACTAGTGAACTTGTTTGAATCTCTTGGCAGTATTTCCATTATCTTTGAACAGGTGATTTATCTTGTGTGCTTCACGCTGCAAGAGCTCACAGCTGTAGCAGAAATAGCTGTTTCTCAGCAGTGCATAAATTGTCCCAAGCTTTATACTGACAAACTATGCAAAGACATGCTGGAGTTTTGCAATACTGTAATGCATGTTAAAGCTCTCCTATAAACTATAGGTCTAACATTAGGCTGAAGAATCTCAGCCATTTTTGCTATTTGAATCTTGCAACACTTTCTCAAACTCCCATAGTGTTGTAAACAAACAAACAAAGCCACCGGAACAGCTACAGTTAGGCTGTGTAAACAGGCTGTGTCCAGATCTAAACAAGGGCTAGCTAAATTCCAACAGTTATGGTTGCATTCTGATGTGAAGGAGGTTGGTTGTAGTCGGAAGGACACTATCCCTGCTTAGTTATGCCAGGCTTTCCATTACGGTGTGTGTTGTCAGAAGCTGGAGTTAGGTGAACTGGAGGTAGAGTACAGCCCCGAGGAGCTGTGCCTCAGCTTTGGCTCTCTGATGCCCTCCTGCACAACACCTTCCAGGCAACAGACCTTCCAGCTTTCTAAGTGGTCACCTAATACCATCACACCTGCATCTCTGCTCGGACCAGGGCCTTCTCTGAAGTGTATCCTCATTTCCCAAGGTGAGCAATGGACGCACAGCCTTGAGTTACAGACCTCCTGCTCGGTCCAACGAGGCACAGCTCCAAGCAGGGCACAGCACAGCCAGCTCTGCAGGGGTGTTGTTGCATTTCACCCAGCAAGGAGAGGCACGGGAGGGCAGAGGCCACTGCGGGAGCCTGCTGACACGGTCTGGCCAGGAGGATGAGCCTGGAGTAAAGAAGCAGAAAAGGAAAGGGCAGAAACAGTGACATCCAGCTCTAAAAGGCTTGGGAATTTACTGTACCCGAAAGTGAGATGTTGCCTAAGCTACGTGTGGACCAAACCCTTGGCTTTCCAGTCGCAGCAAGCTAGGGTGGAGACACCAGCTTCCCTGTGTCTTCGCCGGTCTAGATCAATGCGACTTTGAACATGAGAGGTGCGAATCTGTACACTGTGTTCAAAGAGCTGTTGTGACATACTGCCTGGGGTGAGCAATTCCTAGCAAGTGGGAAGCCACAGTGTGTGGCAGCTGTTGCCTCTGAGTGATCTTCAGGGGTAGCTCCAAGCTTGAGTGTTTGCAGTAATTACATCGTGAAGAATTAAATTGAAGTGGAAAGCTTTGGTTAACAATGACAGGACCCAGACCTGAAGTAAAGCCTTCAGTGAACCAAATGCTATGTGGGGACCTAGCTAGGAGGGTGGTCCCTCTTCCAAATCATAAGCTTTTTGTGTGAGAGGAGAATTACAGTCTTCAACAGCAGCAGAAACAACCCCTTCCAGTCCACTGCTGTCTTTCCCTCCTGTGTGTCAGTGATGCACACCTCCAGCATCTCATCCCAGGTCAAGCTTCAGCAAAAAGAATCGGTCCTGTCCAAGTGCCTGTGCAAGCCAAAAAATGGAGAAGTGAAGGAAACTGTAGTGCACTGCTTTAATGAAGGCAGAATTTAAACGAGCAGTTTGTATCCAAGTAACGTGGCAGCCCCCCGTAGCACTTGCTGAACTGGACCAGTGGCACTCGGATGTGCAAAATAAATTGCATACACACTTCTAATTTCTAATTTGAGTTCTTCAAAGTCTGTTCTGTCAAACCACCGTGGAATATGAACTAAAATTTTAATATCTATTTGCATGACAGAATAGATATTTTGTATATACTTACTGCCACCAGGCTTTTTTTTCCAGTGTCACATTGCTATGCTGCGGTGTGCTGAGTCTCAGATGCATCTTCAGTGTAGGTTCAGTTCTGTTCTTCGCTGTGGGTTCAGTTCTGCAGAGATGAGTATTGCCGCTGTCCCGACAACTGCTCAGCCTGTCCCCCACACTATGCAGCTGAAGCATGTTTTTAATCCACCCCCAAGTTTCCATGGTTTTCTCAGTTAGAAGATGGAAATGTTAACTGTAGTCAAATTTTATACTCATTTGGTAGTAGGAACATGAGGCATAGTTAAGTTAGACTCAGCCTTGGTTTGGATGGATCTGTACCCAAGTGCTTTCTCTTTAAGACTTTCCAGTTGCCTATATTATGTTATTAAAGAACATAACGCTTGTGAGTGGCTGTGTAAACATCCCCCCACAGTGTGAAACGAGGCAGCATGCGGAACGTGCGGTTGAAGTTGTCAGCTACAGACGCTTCTCCACATGAAGGAATGGAAATCCCTGTGACATTCAGCTGGTTTTAATCTGTTGAAGTATTTTGGTTTGTTTGGTTTAGGGTTTTTTTTTTTTTTAATTCTTCTGGGGGTTTGGTTGAATTAGAAAGATGGCAGACACCTTTTAACTCCTCCATAGAATTTATAGTAGATGTTTCCGTCTGTAACGGGTATGTCACACAGATACGCTGCAGCAAGTAGCTTCGGATGACTTTTCATGTGCCTACTACAAGACGTGGAGGCTGGCACTGCAGGTCCCTTCTCTGCACGTTCACTCACAGAAACACTCTCTGAATGCAGTCAGAGCTGCAACACCCTTATCTAATGCTGGTACCTTTTCAAAACATTATTTAGCAAAACAAGACAAGGAGGCAGTCTTGGGAGTCTTGATGTTTCTTGAAGTCTCATAGACACTTTAAAAGAACTTTTTGACTTGAAACGCTTCTAGGTTAAAAACCAGCTAGAGATGGATCACTGCGGAAAGTAATCCTTGGAAAGCAAAAAACACAGGGCTCTGTTTTGACTCAAAATCATGAAAAAAATAAATGTAGGGCTAGCCCTGCACAGAGTTTCAGGAGGGTTAAGAAGAATAATATGAAGATCTTTCCTCTCTTTGCATAAGGAGAAACCAATATCCTTAGCCTTGTGCTTCAGAATGGGAAAGATCTGGATTTGATACTGGGAATTTTCTCTTTGGTATAGTAAGGACCAATTGCAAGCTGGAGACTGGATGTAAGATCAGACCTTTAAACAGCTTTCCTGAACATTGAAAATACTGAGCAAAGCTGCTCTCTCAGCATGGTTATCACATGGCCTGAGCTGGATATTAGTGGAAGCTTCATCCTGCATCAAGCTTCATGTTAGGCATGGCTTACTTTGAGCATCCTGTAGCAATGTAGTTATTTATCCTTCTGCTAAAAGGAATACAAGGCTCATCTGGTCATCCAAGCAGAAAGGCCCTGGAGGACTTTGCGTGCACAGTGTTTTGTGAGAAGCATACCATCCTTCCACCGTACTAATCAATCAGCATTTTTCATTTGTAGATGCGAAGGCATTTGCCCAAGCCCATTGGCATCTCTTCCTGTCCCCTCATCGTGTTTTGCAACACATTATGATTGTAAAATGGTGCAGCTTTGAAGTTGTCCATGCAGGAAAACGAAAGTCTTTTTATTTTCTTGAACAAGACTAACCACTTGAGGACTTACCTTGCTTTAATTCACATGCAATATGCATCATATGTCTAATTGATTTATCATAGCTTTCCCACGTGTCCTCACACAGCCATGCCTCGGTGTGGTTTGAAAGGAGGGAGTAGAGCCTTACGGCTGAAAAGCTGGTGGTAAGTAATTAAACCTAGCAGCAGTGAGGACCCCTGAGACAAAATCTTTGGCAGTTTTATACACCATGTAGTGAGCTTGGGTCACTGAGGGCCTGTAAATAGCATCATAATGACTGGTTCCTCAGCAGGGATAAACATGTGCTTTGAGTTTGCTAAATGATTCAGAGGCCTGCTGTGAGATAACTACTGATAACAAGCAGATGTGAAGTTTGCCTCAACAGGGAGGCTGAGGGGGAAAGTCAAGTAGATTTTTGGCTTATGGTCCTCTCAGAAATCCTATTTGAAGATCATTAAAGCTTCTTTTCCTTTCTAGGGGAGGAATTCAGTTGTGCCCAGTGAAGGTAATGCCGTTTTAAACCAGTTCTTGTGAGGGCTCATGAGATGCTGGAGGCAAAACTTTCTGTGAGTTTGAACCTGGAGACAAAAGCCCAACAGTATTTTGCAAGGTCAGAATTATTGTATAACTTCAAAACCCATAGTGCCTGATGGCAGTGTCCTTCCAAAAGCTTTCTCAGAACTTGCATATGCACTAAGTCCCTCTGTATTTGAATGGTGCCTGATGGTTGAGGGGTGGGTTTCGTGGCAGCAGGAGACCGGCAGGCACAGGCGGGTGCCCGCAGCGGTGCGGCAGCGCTGCTTGGCACAGCCACAGTAACGCTGCGGGGCCAGGGACGGGGCCGCTGGCAGCTTGGGGCTCTCAGCACTTCTTATTTTTATTTTTTACACTAGCAAAACTGACGACCTCTGGTTCCTCTGAGCAATGCCTGCTGGTCTGTGCTGTGACATTAGCTCCTATTTGAAGGCTGGACCTCCAAGTAGGATGATGCATTCATCATCCTACAGCACTGCTCATCAAAAGAAATCTGTTGGGCTCCCAAGGCAAAGGCTCTTACCAGCAGGTCACCCATTCTTTCTCAGCGAGTTTGGGAGTTTCACTAGTACTGTTCAAGTGTGAAGGAGTTAAATAAATTATTTAAAAAGCGAAAGAACACATCAATCTTTTTCTCTATAGGAAGAGTTCCCAGCAAACTGAAAGGCGAGGTGGAAGCTGTTCTGATGTGCGAGGACAGAGTGAACCATTTAGTAAGAAAAGTGACTGCAGGCATCACTTTTCCACAGTGGCTCCTTTGAAACGTGCTGAAAGAGATGTGTGGATGGAATTATTTTTTTTAAAAAGCAATTTTTATGGATGTTGTTCCCTTTTAAATGGCTAACACTAATGCCTCAAAACGCTTAAAAAAACCCAACCTTTTTCCTATAACAGCAAAAAAAGAGGAAAAGTTTCTCCCTGCATTTTTTTGACAGGCCAGAGGGGCAGAGAAATGAAAGTGGATCACCAAACCATACTGGGACTCATCGTATGCCCTATGTGCCTGGTGCCTCTTCAGTTACTGCTTTGTTTCCCATTTCCCACCAGAACTGCTCTGGCTCCTCTGAGCAATGCCTGCTGGTCTGTGCTGTGACATTAGCTCCTATTTGAAGGCTGGACCTCTGAGTGCTGTGGTGATGCACACTGCCTATGTGGGAGCTTCCCCTGCTTTGAAGGTGGAAGGAGCCAGCCAGGTCTTCAGGCTTGGAGGGTCCAGCACAGTGGGACTCTGGAGACACAGTTTGATGCATCTGGCTTTGCAAACACGTACCTCAACTCAAGGGCAGTTACGGAGTGTGAGAGAGGCAGCCAGGGTAACTACTGGTGCAACAGGAAAGCTGAGTGCAGCCAAAAATCTCTTCAAATGCACGAATGCAATAAGCGTGATATCTTATGAGTATTTTCCTTTCTGACCTCCTTTAACCCAAAGAAGAACCCAGCATGGCTCAGGCAGCCTCTCTGCCCTCAGAGAGTCTTCTGCACAGACATCCATGTGGCACCTATATGTTTGTTTCTGCAGTTGAGTGCATTTCCTATAAGCACAGCAGCAGCTAGTTCCTAGGTGTTCAGCCTCTCCATCTAGACAGTGACTTCTTTTCGTAATCGTGTATTGTGATGCAGTTAACTCTTTTCAGGAGCTTAGAGTGCTATAAAATGCATAGGCTAGTAACTTTACACCTAGAGAGGACCGTTATGAGCGTGCAGCCTGACCTTTTGCCAAATACAAGACAGAATAATTGCTGAATGATGTCCCTAATTATTTTTTTCTTGAAGGCATATCTTTTAAGAAGACATCCAGTCTTAACTTTAAACTTCATGTGACAGACTCCATTAAGCTTCTTTTCTGCTGTTTCTGATTCTTAATCATTTTCTGTGATAAAATCATCAGCTTGTGTCTATGAGGAATACAATTAACTCCACTGTCCACCACACTGGCTCTAATGGTGACTTTACTAAGAAGCCCTGTATTGCTAGAAAGGGTTTAATTTTTGACAAAACATGACTAAGTCAGCTTAACCTCATCTTGGGTAAACTCAGTAAAGTGAGGTTCTTTTGCCCCTCATTCCAAGGCAGGTTTTTATCACCCTTCCATAAGTACTGTCCAAGCTATTGCCACGTTCCAGTTTTTCAATGAGCAGGTGCAAAAATGACATACGTTATTCCAGTAACATCACCAGACACGGTTGTGCCATGTCTCTGATCTTGCTTATACACCCAGGCATTGCATTTGCTCTCCTCAGGGGCAGGGTTTCCTGCTTCCAGGCTCTGTTGGTCAGCAGCTTCACCTCTTGCCGAAACGGTCACCTGTCCCTCCTAGTGACGAGGCTCTTGGTTCTTATATTTAGTTAACGATATATATATTTTTTTTAAAAAAAAGGACAATATTGGCCAAGTGAGGCTGCTCTGTAGGTCTGACTCATCTGTATTTTCCAAAGTTTGTGTTCTCTGGTGTGGTTTTCAGCCACAACGCACAGACTGCAGCGAACCCTGCCAAGTACCCACCACAGCTGCCAGATATTTTATGTTGTATAGACATATTCTCCATATCCTTACATATCTTGCTGGAGATTATATTGCCATTTAAAAGGATGTGATGCTGAATATGGGTTTCATGTCAGACTGTTCCTGGCTCGCTGCCTCTTTGATGTGTCCTCTTTCAACAGCTGAGGTTTCAACAACCTCAAGCCAGGTGGGCTCGAGTTCAGTGCAGAAGCCCTTTTGACAACTGCAGCCTTCAAACAGCAAGCGCAGTGGTAACTGTATTTTGATATTCTGCTGTAGCCTCTTCACCTGGCGTGGTGTGATTTGAGGAAAGCAGGTACTCTTCTGAGCTTTGTTGAAGTGGGGTTGCCATGGGAACAGATGGATTTCTTTGTCTCCTGCTCTCTCAGGAGACTGGGGCGGTGGGGGGAGTGTGTGTTAGAGGGTTCGGGGAAGTGTTTTAACAAATTTTGTTCTGTAGTGTTTCAAAAGCCTTCACTGTCAAGCTCCAGGTGGAGTAGCCATAATGCCGCATTCACCAAGTCATTTATAATACACTTTAGGTTGCACTGTCCAAACTGCCACATATTCAATGGAGTCCCTGCCCAGAATTGCTTCCAGGTAAGGGACAGTGAGTGCATGACATGAGCAAGCCCAGAAGGCAGCAGATTTGTGCAGTGCAGCTGCTGGATCTCAAGGGCACGTGGGACTTCTGCAGGAGAGAAGCAGGGAGAAGGAGGTGATGGAGCAGGGCTGGGGCCCTGTGCACGAGGACCAGGTGCTGCTCTGCTCATGGGAGACGGAGAGCAGACCCAGCTTCCCACTGCTTGATTGGAGTTCTGCAAGTTAAAGGAGGAGAGACAGAGCAGGGTGTGAGAAGAGAGGTATTGGGAGTGGGAGGATGTGTAGGAACAGAGCTCTGGAGTGAGCAACAGCCCCATCTGTGTTGTGGAGATGGAGAAGGAGGAGGTTTCAGAGGCATGCAGGAAAGACAGCGGAGTCAGATGAGGCAAAGGGAGGTAGCAGCTGCCTCAGAACTCTTCCGGAGGAAGTCAGAAAGAAATGTAAGGAGTCAGGTGGCAAGGGTATTTTAATCAGTGAGTCAAGGAGTGGGCAACCTAGGATTGAAAATTTTAGCAGAAAGAATGTGGAGACAGCTCATGGTAGAAATTTTTAAAGAAAGAACCTGCTATGACTTAATGATCCTGAGTCAAAATCCTGAGATTTATTAATAAACCAGCAAAGAATGAGCCATTAATATGCACCCTTTTGAAACAACTTGGAAAATTGCACACTGTTGTGAATAGCTATGGGAAGGCTTTCTGACAGGTTTGATCTCGTGTTGCACAAGGCTTTAGCTGTCAGCAGGAGCTGGAATTGCTGAGCAGGTGAGAAACGCCCCGCAGAGGCAGGTGGGATTCCAACAGAAGTGGTGTGTGGCATCTGTCATGTTCGTACAAGGAAAGTTAGCTGTGTGATAGGTGCTGTCAGCAAAGTGTCACAGACCTGCAGAGCTCACAGGGTGTTTATGTGGGGGGAGCTAGGGACGTGTGAGGAAGTCTGAAGATGACTGACTAGTGAGTTATTGTACCACGTGCGAGCCACTCAATTTTTACATCATCTGGCTAAAATTCAAAGCCTGGTTTCAGAGGGCTAATTTATGCCATCCTGGTTCTCTGGTATCTAACAAAGCAACCAGCTAAATTAGAAGAGAGGCCTGGGACTGGAGTAGCAGGGAAGATAGGTCAGGATGGAGACACTCAAGCTAGGATCACATTATTCTTCAACCCTCACACTTTCATAAGTACTCACTTGGATAAATGATGTGCTGTTAATTACAAGGCATTCAGACTGCAGATCACTTGCTAAAATTGTTAAGTAAGCCTTTAGATTTTTCCCATGTACAACTTGCATGGTGGAGGGAGATAATTCAGGTACAGGTGTTACAACCCCGTGCAGAGATCTTGCAGAGAAGCTCTGCCTCGCATTCATTTCTGCTAATGATATCATTCCCTAGATCCCAGACTTTATATTGCATATTTTCAGAGTCCAGTGGTTCTCATGGTGTTCAGAACCCCAGTGGTGCTCATGAAAGCGGTGCCTTGCCAGGGAACCAGGAGGGGCTACAGAAGGATTTGGTCCTAGGAAGAGAATTTTTTGTACTGAGTTGATGACCTCTCTTTTGAAATCCTCTTGGGTATCCCAGAAAATAACTTAAAAACCAAGGCCTGAGCTTTTGGACATAGCTTCTACAATTTATTTCAACAAGTAAAAAAACTACTTCATGTTGTTGTTTTCACTTGTACCAGTTTAAATCTAGAGTTACTACTCTGGAGTTATCCTGGATTTGCATTGATGTAAGAGGCAAGAATTTGGTACTATTAACTTTTCCCACTCTGTATTAATTGAGTGAAACATTCTTCCCTCATAATTTTCCATATGATTTATCTACACTTCAAGGAAAAAGTTGCACTTCGACAGAAAGAATTTACCTCCAGAATTTGGTGAGCATCTCTGAAGAAGGTCCTGCAGATTTTCTTTGGGACTTTGATCGACTACACTTATATAAAGAAAAGAAAAAAAAAAGAAGGGGCAAGATGAGAAACTGTGTCCTTTCACCCCTGTGTAAGAGACGTACACTTGCCTTGGTTGTTGTCTCTCCAGATGGATGACAGGACACCCTGGGTGAGGACAGCCAGGTCGCACACTGGAGATGGTGCCCGCTCTCAGGGAAAGCAAAGGAGCAATTTCTCTGTGCTAGTGTTTAACAAACAGGACTGAAGAGAAGTCACCAAAGCTCTTATTTTCTGGAAGTTTTACAGGACCATGATTGAACATAATGGACTGTCCCTGAGCAGTTTCTCCCATTGCGTTAATAGAAACAAGCTTTTCATTAGCCTCCAGCCCTTATTCCTGTTGATTCACTCTATTTTCTTTCTTGACCAGACTTACTACATGTTTTATAAGGAAAAAAAATAAATCCTATGTTCCAGCATACAGAGCTACCCTGACCCTTATCATCTGCTGTCCCTATCCAGTGCCATAAAACATCTGGGAGGGTTATCTGCTCACTCCCTGTCTCAGCTGGAGCCAAAACTCACATCCTCCTCGGGGCAGGAAGATGCCTTGTCATCACGTTAATTTTCCCAAAAGCCGTATTTTCTGTGCAACAGGCCAAAGCAGAGACACACCTATTTCCATTTGTAGGGATTAGAGCCAAAACACTAAACAACTCTTATCTCTTGTGTATGATGGGCTGTATAATTATAGCCAGTTACTCCTGTGTGAAGTCCAATGACTTTGTTTTTGGCTAAAGCATATCTTTTAAACGAGGAGTCAGGCTTGAGCTGAAGACATGAAAATACAGGGAATCCCCTGTGATGGTAATTTGTTCCAGTTGTCATCACTCCCACTGCTCAAATTTTTGTTTTGTTTCAAAGAGGCATCTTCCTACCTCCAGCTTGTAGCCAGGGGCTACCTTCTTCTGCCTCTTATCAAAAGTGCCCTTTAGTGACAGTGCTCCATGAAAGCACATTGCGTCTGCAGCTAACTCTTCTGGCTTTCTTTTTCTTTCATGTTTCCTTCCATGTAAGAAAAGCATTTGGTTCAGTTTAAGCCTCTCACGGTACAGTCCCGTCCCCTGGTAAGAGTTGTCATGGGGGAATGCCTGGTAAGACTCGTAGCCTCCCCCTGCGAACGCGAGGAGCTGAATGGTAGCTCCCTCCCGTATGGTCTGCCTTGCAGCCAGTGACCCTCAAAGTGACCCCACCAGAAGCTGCTCGTGGTCACTAGCCCTAGGAGACCTTTTGTCTTGACCTTTGTATGTCCAGCCTGGACCTGAACTGCTGAGTTTGCCTAAGGATGTTCAGCTCCCAGGTCCTGTCTCCAGCATGAGAAGGCTGGGCTTTCGGGTTCCCTGTGTCAAGCTGGGTTCCCATCAGTGCTTCAATGCCCATAGACCTGTCCAACTGCCAGCCCATTGCAGCAACTCAGGAATCTGGATCTACCATTTTCCCCCCAATATCTGCTCTTTGGTAGTGTTCTTGTCATCTCAATCCTGTTATCCTTTTTGGAGCCACTGCTCTCCAAGCACAGCACACAGGGCTTTTTGTTCCCACCATACTCTTAACTACACTGATGTTCACTTTCTGTAAGTGGTCCCAGCTTACCCTGTGATTCAGC
This sequence comes from Todiramphus chloris collaris, assembly GCA_025345505.1. NCBI lineage: Eukaryota > Metazoa > Chordata > Aves > Coraciiformes > Alcedinidae > Todiramphus > Todiramphus chloris. The sequence continues at coordinate 233,674 of JANVCC010000261.1, forward strand.
TTGCTCTCATGTCTGCCCTCTACTCATCATTAACTATGCATTAAGTTTTGTGTTCCTTTGGAAAACACAGTTTGTGGCCATGGCTGAGAGGCCAAAGAAGGGTCTCCCACAAAGCTGTATGCCATTTTCAGACAGTGCTTCATGTACATGTATTTTCAGGCAGTAATATTATGGAGCAGCTAAACAGTTTAGTACCTAATGAAATAATGATTGAAAAATGAAGTGCTCTTTTGTCCTCTGGCTTCTGTCCATGTACAGCAAAATTTTGACCTGAGTTTACTCATGCACCTTGGCAGAACATGTGGAGGAAATTTCTGTAAGTGCCTTTAACTTTTCTTTAACTAGGCTCTCAACAAAACAAGGAGTGGAAGAGAGAAGAACCTGCATGAAAAATTAGACAAGCCTTACAGTTTCTACTGGAGTGTAACATTTTCGCTGGGCATATCCTCCCCCAGCCTTTGATAAAGAGCTTACCAGGATATTTATCAAGCAGTTCACTATTTTAGGGCTGCATTTGAAATTAGCACAACTGTGCAACAGCAGTTTCTAAAATTCTACAGACATTGACCTTGCCAGTGAAGGATAGTATTCCTGTAGCAGCATGTGAAGGACCTGAATCCATTCATTCACCTTAAAAACAGTTTGGAAAGTTTTTTGTTTCCGTAGCATTACGGAAAGTTTTATCTAAGCTATTTAAATAGTCAGGTATTATTCAAATGATCAAACAGGACACCCCTTTTCTCGTGGATCGTGCCAGAAGTGCAGAACAAAAAGAGCACGCAGAGCAGTGAAACCCATTAGTCCCTGCCATGCAAAGGCTACATCTTATGTGCCCAGTCCTTTCTTCCTTGCGGAGGCTGCGGTTAAGATTCAGTCAGAATACCAGGAGGTGATGTTTGAAGCTTAGCAAACAAAATACATCTTTCATTAAAAAAGAAGGTTCTGCTCAAACGGAAAGCTCTGCTTTTCGTGGCCCTGTTTGTAGAGTAGGCTGTGTATGCCTTTAACTATAGTTTATGTTTTTCAGTATTTCCAACTCTGCTTTTCAGGAGTATATAGTTCAGCCATGGAAAAAATCATCCGGGGCTGAAATTTGGCATACGAGGAACAAGCCAATAAATAAACCTTCTAAGTCAAATAAAACTGCTAAGAAACAGACATTTTTACTCTTAATAGATGAAAAACATTTTTCAGCATATTATTTATAAGCTTAGAGCAGTACCTGTGGACTCTGAATGCACAAGGGAGAGCTATTTTGAAGTTTTTTGGATTTTGCTTGAACAGGTTACAGTGCTACATGTTAATTTTTTAATCCAAAGTTTCCACTGAGCTGCCACTTTTCCTGCTTCACCTGCTCTTCTCTTTTGTGCTTTTAGCTTGGCATGGAAGAAAAGACATTTTGCAGCTCCCTGGCTGAGTGCTACACCCATGCTGGTAAAAATTGCACACAACACTGGAAGGCAGCAACGTTACACTTGTGCCACAAACTCTGATAAGGAACCAGAGTGTTTGCTGCAGTTTGGTGTTGGAAACACTTGACACTTGCATTGAGCAAATAAATTAGAGTGTTGCCACACTTCGGTTGAAAGACTGTGGGTCAAAAGTGTGATGTATTTCTCTGCTGGAGTTCAAAAGAACAGCTGCAGAGTATGGCATAAATAACAGGGCATATTTACTTCCTTGGGAGTGAAAAAGCGAGATGTAGTGACCCTGAAGTTAAATACTGACCCCAGATTTGCTTCAGCCTTTTTTTTTTTTTTTTTTTTTGCTTAAAGGACCAATAAATCTCAGTATCTGGTAAAAAATAAGAGTTGAAAAGGGAATGCAGGCCTGACAGAAATCTGTGTAATTCTATTAACTTGCTAAATGCTTGCTACCTTTTACAGAAAGTACAAAAAGGGACCGTTTTCCTCGTATTTTGAGTGCTTTATCAAAATAGGGAAACCTGGTTATTGCAGCCATTATTTGACATTATTTTTCAAAATGTGAAAGGTATGATAAAGGTGCAAGTCTAGAAGAAAATTGGAACTTAATTAAAAAGTTATAGGGAAGATATTTAGGTTGCAGTTTGAAAGCCCTTGGAATTAACTTCTAGAAGAATGATTATTCAAAATAAAATGTAAAAAAGATTTACACTTCTTGCCTGTTTGAGTTCACTCAGTTCCTTCTTCTTTCCTGAACTGTAAAACATAAGTAAACATTATTTTCTGTTACCTTGGGATTGCTTTCACTGCAACACAAGCTAAGATTTGGCTTTGGTTTTTATTGTTGTATAGGATTGTACCTTTCTCAAAAACTTTTAATAATATATGTACATAGCAACTAGGGAAAGAAGACCACAGACCTCCCTTACAACTTCTCTGAGATAAAGTTTACAAATTCCCACTTGCAGCTGTAGATTTGTATTATGCCTTCTGCCTCTCAATTAAAATGTCATTTAGTACGTAGGATTTTTCTCGCCATGAAAGCACATAAAGTTGGTTGTGAAAACTTCTAATTGTTTCATTTAGTCTGCTGGATAAGAATGGAAATTCAATTTAAGCCTCTCACTGTAAACCTCAGTGCCCTGACTTGCAGCAGTGAGCCTGAAACACCTGGTAAGCCCTGAGTCCTCCATATGCAGATGTGGAATGACAGAAGCCTCTGGCCTCCTGGCAGCTCCCCCCCTACATCCTACTCTGGAGCTGAAGACCCCAAAACTCCATGGCTCCATTAAAAAATATTTTTGAAATACTTAATTTTCCATGATTTTGTAAGCTATCAAGAAAAGGATTCATGCAAGGAGTATATGTTGAGGAAGATGATGATGATTATTGCAGATCTTATTAATAATATTATTATTGTACCTGTAGCAACATGTGTAATGCTTTGCTAGGGGCTGGTCTCATAAACTTCCCAAGATACAAAAGACAGGTTGCTACAAGGCATAGGTGCACCACACAGATTTGATAGGATAGTGCTCTTAATGGCTTTGTCAACTTCTGCATTTCCATGATTGCAGCCGAGTTTTCCCCTACTGAACACAGTGATTGCACTGAGTAGGAAGGCAGTGGGTAGGTGGGATGTAGGCAAGTACCATGCTCGTTGTACTCCTGACTAGTTACTTACCTTGCCTGTGACTCCAGTGCTCTGGATGCCCTTCTGCATAGATTTTCCTTACTTGTAACAAGCAGATTTAATTCAGCAGTTTTCAGTGTTTGTCAAGACAGTGTAAAGTTGCATATTACTTTATTAGGAGGGAAAACTCAAGCTGCATTGATCAACTGCACTTCTGCTTCTGCACAGGAAACTTCTTGTAGTAATTCACAGAATAAAAATTTCCTCTCTAGGATACAGGTGAATATTAAGCAGGGGAAAATCACAGAGGTTGTGATGGTATAAGGTGGAAAAAAAATCCATTTATCAGGGCTGCTTGCTCCTTATATTGTGCAGCCATTGCACATTGGCACAACCATGTGATAAATGTTCTGATTGCCTGAGGAATTCATTCTAAGTCTGCTTTTTATCCAGGAAATTGGGTGCTAGTGAGGTATGTATGAAGCAGGGCACGGGGAGAGCTCAGGATCTGGAGATACTGCAGGACATAGGAGACAGGACAGGAGAGGTGGAAAAGTGGAGAACAGAATGAGAAAGCTGAAATGTGGTCACAGTCCAAAAGGGTCACAGTCCAAATGGGTCACAGTCCTTCCTTTTAGCCTAGAGATCCAGCTTCACAGATGAAAACATCCATTTTGAAAAGACAAGATCCAGGAAAAGGAGGCAGGGACTGAGTTGGGTTGGGGGAGGTTGGTTAGGTTGGAGGATGGAAACGGGACTCTGTTATTGTCTCTGCTGTAAAGCTCACAGTTTCTGAGGGAAAAGCTCTACCATTAAGCAAGTGGTTTCAGAAGGGCAGTGAGGTGAAAAATAAATCCCACCCCTGCCAGCCCCTCTCCTTTGGAGGTAATTTAATGCTGTGTCTTGATTTGGCTGAGAGGAGCCATGTTTATGCCTGTACATAATTTATCCTCTGTAGTTGAACACGTAGTCTCAGGAGATGAGGAATGAATCTAGAGTCAGTGGGTTTGTGACCATGAGCTGTGCTCGATGCACTGCCAGCAGGGATCCGTTCTTCTCTGTTTGGTGTTGGAGTCTCGGCCAGTCTCAGTATCACATGGAAGAGGCTAGTCAGAAGTGGCAATTTACACTCATAGCCATAATTAAATGAGTAGAGCAGCCTTCTGTATCCATACTGTGTTTTCTGCAGTCACTTTCTTCTGGGAGGTCCTACTGCATTCTTCCTCTTCATTTCTGAGTTCCAAATAAGGGCCTGTGTAACTGTTAAGAACCAAGCACAAACAGAAATACCTTCTTTCACATGCAGGTAAGTATTTCAAATTCCAAATAATGTCCTCAGATAGACTTTTCAGTTGTAAAGCAAGCAAATTTTATATTAGAATGCTTCTTAATAAAGGCAACAGAAGCCTTACCACTAAATTTGACAGTGGGATCGAGTGCACCATCAGCAAGTTCACAGACGACACCAAGCTGAGTGGTGCTGTCAACAGGCTGGAGGGATGGGATGCCATCCAGAGGGACCTGGATAAGCTGGAGAGGTGGGCCCAGGTGAACCTCATGAGGTTCAACAAGACCAAGGGCAGGGTCCTGCACCTGGGTCGGAACAACCCTCATTATCAATCCAGGCTGGGAGATGAGGTGCTGGAAAGGAGTTCTGTGGAAAAGGACTTGGGGGTGTTGGTGGGGGAGAAGCTGGACAGGAGCCAACAGTGTGCACTTACAGCCAAGAAGGCCGATTGCATCCTGGGCTGCATCAAGAGAAACATGGCCAGCAGGTCGAGGGAGGTGGTTCTGCCCCTCTGCTCTGCTCTGGGGAGACCCCACCTGGAGCACTGGGCCCAGCTCTGTAGCCCTCAGCACAGAAAAGACATGGACCTGATGGAGCGGGTCCAGAGGAGGTCACAAAGATGATCAGAGGGCTGGAGCACCTCTCCTAGGAGGACAGGCTGAGGCATTGGGGTTGTTCAGTCTGGAGAAGAGAAGGCTCCAGGGAGACCTACTAGTGACCCTCCAGTACCTGAAGGGGCTACAGGAAGGCTGGAGAGGGGCTGGTTACGAGGGCCTGGAGTGAAAGGACGAGGGGGAATGGGTTTAAATTAGAGAAGAGTAGATTTTGATTGGATATCAGGAAGAAGTTCTTTACACTGAGGGTGGTAGAACAGTGGAATGGGCTCCCGAGGGAGGTGGTTGAGGCCCCATCCCTGGAGATATTCAAGGTGAGGTTGGACAAGGCTCTGAGCAGCCTGGTCTAGTTGAGGGTATCCCTGCTCGCTGCAGGGGGCTGGGCTAGATGACCTTCGGAGGTCCCTTCCAGCCCGAGCCATTCTGTGATTCCATTATTCTGTGAAATCCAGTGAAGGGTAGATAAAGGTCTGTATATTAATTTGAGTCATCGAGTCTTGATTTCAGATGGATTTAATTGCAGCATTCCAGGTGGAACATGTAACAAAGCCTCTGAATTTAAATGGTAACAAGTCACAGTCATTTCTGCATGGAGCTGAGCATACTTACTCATAGCCTGCAGGCAATGTTTTCCTGAAGAAAGCTGCAGCAGAAGTAACTCTGTATTTTTCCCCTAACAGAAAAAGTTAAACACCATTCATAAAATCATGGAATCATAGACTACCAGGTTGGAAGGGACCTCAAAGATCATCTGGTCCAGCCTTTTAAGGTAAACTATATATTTATATATAGTTTAAATGAGCTGGACCAGCACCCTGTTGAGCTGAACCTTAAAACCACCCAGTGTAGGGGAATCCACCACTTCCCTTGGGAGATGATTTCAGTGTCTAATTGTTCTCCTGGTAAAAAATTGGCTTCTGGAGTCCAGTCGGAATCTCCCCAGGAGTAACTTGTACCCATTGCCCCTTGTTTTTTCCTTGTGACTCCTTGTAAAAAGTGAATCTCCATCTTCTTGGTAGCCACCCCTTATTTACTGGTACGTGGTAATAAGGTCTCCCCTGAGCCTTCTCTTCTTAAGGCTGAACAAACCCAGTTTTCTCAGCCTTTATTCATATGGCAGGTCTTCCAGTCCTCTGGTCATCCTCATGGCCCTTGTCTGGACCCTCTCCAGCCTGTCCACATCTTTTTTTGTACAGTGAGGACCAAAACTGAACACAGTACTTAAGGTGTGGTCTGACCAGCACTAGTGGAGTGGGGTAATGACTCTTTCTGCTGGTGATGCCCTTGCTAATGTAATCCCCCATCCCACTGGCTTTCTTTGCAGCAGCAGCAGCAGCAGCACGCTGGTCACTCATGCTGAGTGTGTTGTCCACCAGGACACCCAGGTCCCTTTCCATAGGGCTGCTCTCTAGCCAGGTGGATCCCAGTCTGAGTTGCATTCCTGGGTTATATATTCCCAGGCGCAAGACCCTACGTTTGTCTCCATTGAACTTCATAAGGTTCCTGCCAGCCCACTCCTCCAGCATGTCTGGGTCTTCTTGGAGGGTGACTCGCCCTTCTGGAGTGAAGGGACTTCAACTTCCCTCCCCACTCATTTTGGTGTCATCTGCAAACTTCATCAGGAGGCTCTTGATCTCAACATCCAAATCACTTATTGTAGAGAGCCTTGTGAAAGAGTGGCTTGAGGAGTCAGATCGAGACCGTATGAAGCTTGTCCCCCTGGACAAGCTGATAAGGGCTGAGGCAAGATCGGTTTGACCTTGCCCCACTGTGTATGTGCTAGTAGATAGCAGACAAGGCTGTGGGAAAGAAACAGAAGCTACACAAGCTGGCCGTGGGAGCAGGATGTGCTGATTGCAAAGGCATCTGCACGACTACGAAGATAAGTAGCTGGGTAGGTCTGACTTTTATAGCTGTCTTTTTATAGTCTAACCAATAATGAGCTTGCTTTCTGTAATATGTATGAGCTTCATTAATAACTGTATAAAAGAGTGTTGGCCTTAGCAATAAATCGAGACGGGCTGGATGACCATAGGAGTGTCCGCGTCTTCCTTCGCCGACAACTTATGAAGATACTAAACAGTGTTGGGCCTGGTACTGATCCCTGGGGGACTCTGCTTGCAACTGGGGTTTGTATGCCATCAAATATGATTGAAACTTTATTTTTTTCTGCTCCACTAGGTAGCAGAGAAAAACACCTGCTGAATGAGAAGGGCATGCAGTGTCCTTCAGATGACCTAGTGAAAATTGGTTTAGATTCATACGAGTTACAAGAGTTTAAAAGCACATTGTTAGAAACACGTGGGGTTTTATAATGCTTATAAATGGGCGACTGCATTAGGGGTGCGTGTGTGCACGTGTGTACCTGCAGAGAAACCTCCGCAGAGCAGAAGGTCGCTGAGTTTAACATGCAATTAGCACACATTTAATACACATTAACACGCAATTAACATGCATTTAACACACAAGCACATGAAAAGGTTTCATTCCTGTAGATGGCTGGAATAACATCTGTGGCAGCGTCGGTGAATACAGACACGTTGCCTCCTTGTGTGTGGCTGGAGTCTTCATTTGGCGAGGGTGAGCTTTTCTTGTTTAGTAGAAAAGTGATCCAATGTTTTTAGCATCGCCTTTAACATAATGTTAGAAGTTGGTGAAGATGTCAGTAGAACAAAGGGTAAAAAGCTTCCCATGAAGAGAATGGCTTTTTCCACCCGTGCTCTGGATGACGTCCCCATGTCCCCAGTGAGTTGCTCTGCAGCAGGTGTCACTGTTGGCACTAGCAGCACCTACCATGCTCGTAGCCCAGGATGAGGTCATGTTGCCCTCTGAAGAAATGTGTCTCAAAAGCCATAAAGCACAGAGTTACTGTTTTTTTCTACCTACCAGTTAATATAACACCATTACTGGGGTCACTAACACCTAAATACTATGTTACACAAATAGGGAACGTTAGGGGAAATGCACTGTTTGAGCTTCCCTCCTTTCAGCCAAATGCAGTTCAAATTATGACTAAAAATCATGTATGTTAATCATCAAATTATTCCATCCTAATGAGGAGCTATGTTTCATTAGAAAGCTTGTTTATTTCAGAATGGGGGGCCCAGGCTTTGGCAGAAATGGCATCACTTCAGCATCTGGCATAACTCTGGACAGGTCCCTTCTGTGAGTTGGCTTATGCTTTGTTCAGTCTGGTTTTAACTGACTCATCGCATGGCTACGCTTAGGAGGATGTTGCACAAACCACGGATCTGGCTTTGATCTCCTTATAGATCCATATATCTTCTGTGAGTCAGTCTAAACTCTTCTCTGTTGGGATATATCATGGCTGTCTTGCATCCCATCGAACGGGTTTTTAATTGCTACATGATTTTTATCTTCTTTTAACCGTTCTAGTTCTGCTCTCCTGTTCTGAAGAGCCTGATTAGATTTTGGGGTTTAGTTACAGAGACGTGCACTGAGTGATCCCGTGCTTGATTTTCAGTAACTGAGGATAGACACATCTCTCTTGTTCCAGACGGTGATTTAAAAGCCCCAGCACTTACTGGTTTTTCTTCTGGTTTGAGTTAAGCTCTAGACGTGTCATTAAGTCTGACTATGAGATGTTGGCCCCTCTGGTGGTGTGATATTCTTACCACGTTGCTATGGATGGACCTTAAACTGTTAAAAATTCATTACTTTTCTTCAAATTCACCATGCTGGCCCTTCAGCTCTGTTCATAATATATGCCTAACATACAGTGCAGATATTCAGCGGTCTTTGCTTAGCCTGTGTTGTGCTTGGTTTTTTTTGTGTCCTTTCAATTAAGATATTTAGTGTTTAATCACAGTAGGACATTATTTGGTAATACTATATAATTAAATGGTGATGACTGTTGAAGTGTATAATTAGGATTTCTGACAATTCATTGTGAATCTCTGGTCTACTGTGAAGAAGAACAAAGCCGGAGAGAAAATGCTGACAGGGTTATATAAATAAGTGAGAGATGACTGTCAGGCTGAAAATGAGAGTTCTTCTCTCTTAATGAAAGGGTTTGTGTACATTACATAGAATAAAGTGTTTCTTAGGCTGAAAGCTTTCCAGAGATAATAGCGTTGGCCCTCTGAGGCTCTTTATTATGTCAGATGTGGGATTTGGATTTATGGGAAGTGGCCAGTGCCTCCGACAGACTTGGTCTGGGGGAGGAGAATTTGCCCGGCTGCCCCTGCATGCAGAGCTTCAGGCTGCAGCCTGTGGATCATCAAGGGCGGGGGGTTTCCAAGGTGTCCCGGAGAAAGAAACTCTCACTTCCCACTGGAATATCCTGGGCTCTTGGGACAAAGTGCCCCCCTCCAAATTCAGGGGACATGGTGAGCCCTGCCAGCCCCAGGCCCCAGCCCCAGCATTGCCCCCAGTGGGGAGAGCAGCTCCTTAGTGGCAGGATTGTGAAAAATCCTGTAAATGGTGGATTCTTCTGTTATCTTAAGCCTTAGGGAACAACTCCTCCCTGCTTTTCTTTTTTTAGCAGTCTAGAAATAGCTGTTCTACTAAAATGCAAGTTGAAAATCTCTCATAATTATATAGATGCAAGAATTATAGAATAGTTTGGGTTGGAAGGGACCTTTAAAGATCATCTAATCCAGCTTCCCCTGCAATAAGCAGGGACATCTGCAACTAAAGCAGGTTGCTCAGAGCCCCAGCCAACCTGACCATGAAGGTTTCCAGGGATGGGCCATCTAGGCAACCTGGGCCAAGGTCTCCCCACCCTCATAGTAAACAATTCCTTCCTTATATCTAGCCTGAACCTACTCTCTTTTACCTTAAAACCAAGACCCCTTGTCCTATCCCAACAGGACCTGATAAAAAGATTGGCCCCGGCTTTCTTATGAGCCCTTTTAAGGCTGGAAGGCTGCAATAAGGTCTCCCTGGAGCCTTCTCTTCTCCAGGCTGAACCCTCCCAACCCTCTCAGCCCTTCCTCCCAGCAGAGGGGCTCCAGCCCTCCCAGCATTGCTGGGGCTCCTCTGGCCCCGCTCCACCAGGTCCCTGTCTCTGCTGTGCTGAGCACTCCCGAGCTGCCCCAGCACTGCAGGGGGGTCTCTCTCTCTCCCCAGAGCAGAGCAGAGGGGCAGAACCACATCCCTTGATCTGCTGCCCATGCTTCTCTTGGTGCAGCCCCGGATGCAACTGGCTTCCTGGGCTGTGAGTGCACATTGCCAGCTCACATCCAGCTTTTCATTTACCCCCAAGTCCTTCTCCACAGGGCTGCCCTCAATCCCTTCATCCCCCCATCCTGTATTGATACCAGGGCTTGCTCTGACCCAGGTGCAGGACCTTGCACTTGAAAATAAAGGGGCACCAGGGTGAAAAAGAAATCCCCCAGTGTAAAGCTCAGGATAGAATCCCAGGTATTGGCACTGCCGGCCATGGCAGGAGCTGCGCAGCAATTTTGAGACATTAATTCTCAGAACAGGCTTTTGAGGTTTGTTTTTTCCTCTCTAGAGGATATTTGTCTAAACTACTAGCTATGTAACAAGGCAAATGGGTTATGCAGGACACTGTAGAAACCTGTGAGGATGGAGTGGTTTGGGGTTGGTCCATTTATTTATTGATTTATGAAGAAAAGAGCTCTGTGTCTTGCAGTGTTTACTTGAAATATAGAGTGCCTGTTCCCTCCTCTGTTGCTGCCATGTTTCATGATTTTCCACCTGGCATAGGAAAGCTGGCACAAGTTAGGTGAGTACATACCTACTGCTTAGTTTTGAAGTTTTTCTTCTTTTTTTTTTTTTTTGCTTCCTAGTAAATAACCAGAAACCTCGTCAAAATAAGCATAACGTGCATTTATCCCTATCTGATTACAAAACCAGAGGCAAAACTTGCAAATTACAGAACAAATGGCAGCATTTTTATGACAAAGATTATTTTTCCGCCAGCACTGTAAAAATCTGAGAATGGAGTTAAGCAGGATGTACGAATCCACCTGCCCACAGGGCATCACTGCACCTCCTGGGCAGGCAGGACCAGGTGGAGCCAGGGCCTGCGAAGACTGTGGGTGTGGGAGGAAGGCTGGCACGTTTCCCCTAGGGCCCACTTCCCATAGCTGCAGCCTCATGTTTCCATGGCCCCCCAGTAACTTGGGTATGGGCACAGAGCTTTATGGAGCTAGGAAAAATGTAGGGTGTCTACACTTAGCTCAAGTTATAGCCTTTACAATGTATGAATATAATCTAAACTGATAGAAGGAGATTTGTCCCAGAATAATTTTAAAAAGCTTTAACCACTCTCAATTTTTGCTGTTTATAACCATTATAAAGAACAATTGCTTTCTGAGGTAGGTTAGTCATACAGAGCTGTCGACTGATGATTATCAGTTTTGCTGACTGCAATGAAACCATGCATGGAGGACCACGGGAATTGTTTTCATGAAAGGCAGGTTAATAACTTGTAACACCGCACAGAAGAGAAGACAAAAATCTCACTTTGAGTTTTGTGGCTGGGTAGATCCAGTAATCTCAAAGCTGTACAAGGTTTATTGGTGGCAAAGATGGGTCTGCTTTTGATTTGAGTGTTCTAATGTAATGTGCTGGTTTTGTCTTAGTACAAAAGCTTCTCTGTAAAAAACAGACAGGCACTTATATTTTTCTATGTATTTGAACATAAATATATGTGTGTGTGTGTGTACATGTACATGCTCATATGCCTGAATTTTAGAGGTGGATTCCTTCATAGGATCATCGACTTTTGGTGAGGTAGGCACCCACGGGGGGTTTGATGCAACTCTGCATGGTTAAGTACCTCTCAGTATTTGATTTCTACCCACATGCTGAATCACAGAATGGTTTGGGTTGGAAGGGACCTTATAGATGATTTAGTTCAAACCCTTCTGCAGGGACACCTTCTCCTGGCAGCAGGGTTGGAACTAGATGGACACAGTTTGCTTAAGCCCCTTTAAATATAAATGCTAGATCTACTGTTCATCAGTTTTGAAAACATTAGCTTTGAGAAACTTACTGTTTGATGGCTGCAAACCAGGCTTGCAGCCTTCCTTCCGAAATGCAAGGTATGTTATCTTTTTTACAGTGGACAAAATGCCTCTTAACTAATGCATATATTTTCCCTTCCTGCACTACATTCCTTCAGCCATCTTAGCAGTACATTTTTTGTCAGAGTTACAAAGACAAACTTGCATCTTTGTCAGTTCTGATCTGCTGGCAGAAATATTGTGAGGCCACCTAAGCTCCTGCAGCAAGAGCCAAGAAAAGGACACAGAGGCAAATACTTTTAGAAGAAATATTCAGGAAAAAATAAAATAAATACGAAAGATGTGCATATCATATTTGAGTGTTCAAAGATGTGTTCCTGAAGCATAATGTACTGAAGGAGCTGGACATTTTGTAAAGTGGTTACCCCATGTCAAAGAGCAAAGATATTTAGTCTCCCATTAAAAAACATGGAAAAACAATAACAAAAAAAACCCCAAACAACCAAAAAGCCCAAACTCAAAACGAAACAACAACAAAAAAACCCCACACCAGCTCCTCCCCCAGCAAAACCTCTGCTGATCTGGAGCCCAGAAAGAATCTGCAGATGTGTACCCCCTGCATGAGAACAAAGTCTTCAGTCACTGGAATGCAGGGCTATGAAAAAAATCCTACTACAAAGCCTGGTAACAGAGGGATGTCTCACTTGCATGGTTTCTTGTGACCATCTTGGTTTGCAGAGAAGGGGTCCCCAAAGCATGTGAGCCAGCAGGATCTCTTTGTACTAGGTCGCTCTCTGTTTGGCCAGATGTCTTCCCAACAGTGAGATAGAAAAAACAGAGCTCTTATTAAAGTAAGTCAGGGAAAGGAATGGAAAAAAGCATGTGTCCAGCAAAACGAGGCACATCGTGTCCCATCTGATATTTATTAAACGCTGATCAAATCAGCAGTGAGAAATGCACATCACACGGAAGTGACCCTGGCTCCCTGGGTTTGGAAGTTAGTGACAAATGTCTGGGAGCTGACCAGCATTGGAAATGTGTCCAGGACCCAGAGAGGAGCGTGCTGCACTAGGAGCAACAGCAAACAGAGAGGAGCTGACTTCAGCCAAGAACCCCCTTTTGCAGGTTTCACATGTGTTCTCTCGATGGAATGGGCGTATAGGGTCTTCCCCTGTACATTTACAGCTCTCTAGATGAGAGGTCACACAGCTCCTGGAAGATCACTGCATTTTATGTAAGCCATGAAAGCAAGCAGTCGAGTGGGTAAAATTGGGCAAGCTTTGTCAAATTTAAGCCCAAGCACAGGCTACTTCCAGCCCTGACTCTCAGCTTTTGTGATCACAGAATCCCAGAGTTACTGAGGCTGGAAAAGCCCTCTGAGATCATCAAGCCCAGCCTGCGACCCAACACCGCCACATTGGCCAGACCATGGCACTCAGTGCCACATCCAGCCTGTCTTTACCCACAGCCAGGGACAGTGACCCCACCACCTCCCTGGGCAGCCCATTCCAGTGGCTGATCACCAAACCTGTATGATTTTTATGCCAACCCACTGGGCTTTGTGTAATCACAACATTTGAAATCAAGAAGCCCCTACCTTCAGTGATTTTAGGTGGTTAGTAAACTAGATAGTCAGCTGTTACTAGCAACAGAGTTAAGAGCAATAAAGGGGAAATTTAATAACTCTGAAAGACTTTTCTGTGTTCCATCTGTAGACAAAGGAAAGCAAAGGAGCCTGTTAGAGCTCTGTGGCTTTTTACTTCAGCCCTGGACCTGGGGCACGTGGGGGTTCGTTGGCAGTCAGGGGTGGGTTTAAGCCGGACGGCAGACAGCGCCAGCAGGCAATGCAATGCACAGTTCCAGCCCAGCCTAGTTAATGGGATCACTCTAGTATGCTGTGTTTATGTTACTGATACCAACAGCGTGGGACTGTTGAAGGGTGGAAAGGTCTGGCTTTTGTTGGCATGCTCTTCTGATGTCAGTTTGAAATATGCTGTAAGGAAAAGTTCTGAAAAGCCAAAGTGCTGTTTGATTGGTCCAGTGATAGAGAAGAGTGAGTCAAGTGAAACAAGACCCTTATGAAGCACTGGAACATACATGATGCTAGATGCTGAATTGCCATGACATCAGCAAAGTTTCAGGCTCAGTACACTACACAGGAAGCCAGAGTGCAGTGACAGAAAGCAGGTCATGTCATAAAAGGAGTAATCTTAATATGAGACTGTAATCAAGTGGGTTTTTTTTCTATGTGCAGTTGTTGTTAAAAGTTTTGTGTTTATTTCTGCCTTTCTTTGTTCTTTGTACCTCTGCAGTCTTCCCAGTTATGGACCTGGTCCTGCTGCCACATTCAAGTAGGGAGCAGCAAGCTTTCTGTTATCTCTGTATTTAGAAAGTGAATGTGATGTGCTTCGTGCCCCAGGCTCCTTGTGGGTTTTGATTTGTGGGATGTTCAAAGACTTACAGGGTTGGAATCTGAATCTGAAACCCTTTGGAGGAGGAACCTTACATTCGGTGCACAGAAGCTCCATAAGCCCACTAGTGCTGGCCAACAGCAGCAAAATGGTGCCCCAGACCCCACAAGCACACACTGTGAAATAATTTCAGCCTCTGAATACCTACTGCAAACCCTTAGAAAACTGCACGTACCCTCTCCAGCTTTTTCATCCAGCAGCGATATCCCACCAGCGAACTCCTTGAGCTGTCAACTAAACAGAGGAAACCAGCCCACGCATTAGGGTCCATAAGCAAACGTGGCTGTGGAATTACAGATCCTTCACCTTTTCTTCTGCGGTGCTGGAGTTACCAGCCTTCCAAATACAAGTCATTAATAAATGGGCTATGCAACTGCCCATCCCTTTGCCAGCTCCCTTCCTTCCCACCTGCACGGGCAGGAGACAAGCCTTTCCCCTCTGGAGCTTCTGTTCTTGGATTTATGCTTACGAGTCTTTGTCTCATTTTCCCCTAATGTTCCTGTTCCTAAAAACAGAACCAGATGTTCCCAACTGATCTTATGCCTAAACCCCAAGGAACCCAAATCTATCACATCACTTTCATCACATGGAAACAGAGGGTGACATCACAGCTGAAAAGTTTAGGAAAAAACGTGAGGTGATGTAATGTGAAAGTAAGCTGACCTGCGGGAGATGGGTTTCTGCCGTAGCCATGGCCAGTGTGTGTGCACAGAGACCCGAGGAACACACCTTGTCAAATAGATGCTGTATAAATCCCTCCTGAGCTGCTGCAATATGCTAATTCCTCCTTCAAGTTCCCTGGACTTAAGGAGTCACTTGGAAGAAGCTTTTCTTTGAGAGAGAAATACAGTTGACTTACCTCAATATGTCAGCCACCCATCCTCCCTGAGCCCAGAGAGAGTGGACCATGCTTTTGTCTTTAAAAATGCAAGATAAAAAAGCATTCTGCAGACGTTCATGAGCTGGGAAAAGTAAAATCAGCTGTGAGTTAGCCCTTGGAGGAAATAGAAGTTATAAAACTCTATGGAGCAAGTTTTGATTAGTTAAGTAATCTGGTACATAGAATTTATTAGAGCTTAAAGCTTTCCTATGGGACTCCCCTAATAGCAGACAAATACAGTAAAATATCAAAGCAATGAATTTTCTGACAGACCCAGAACACGACACTACTCCTGCCCCGCTCAAAGCACGCTGAGGGCAGGGACGAACCCCATCCTTTCAGCCCAGCACAGGGCTCCAGTTCTCACCTTTCTGCGTGTTTGTGTTTCTGATTAATTTCTTGGTAACTTCATCAGTGCCTCCAACACTCTCAAGCTGTTCTTGAGGAGCACGTATTAAAAGGAGGAATATTGCTTCCCTGAGAGATATCAAGATGTCAAACCATTTTTGCAAAAAGGTCAAATATAAAATGGCAGAGGCCTGTGTTCTCACGTCACCTTGAGGCCCCTTTTCTTAAACTTGTGGTCAAGGGGACATGTACCAGCGTTTTTCAGTTGGTATAGATGTACCGGTAGCGTTCCCAGTATAGCATCCCTTCTTTTCTGTGGAAATGGGATTCTCCAAACACCTCCCCCCTCAGAAAAAAAGAAAATTTTAAAAAGACTCCCTTATTGTGGGAAGCATTCCCATGGCAACCATTTGTGGTGATGGTTACAAAGCAGGACCAGGGCTCCTACCAGGTTTTCACAATGCTATTTTATTTCTATATTTTCCTTCTGCCAGAGCATTTACTGTCTCCTCTTGCCCCTGCAGGGAGACTGAATGCTAAGAAAGAGCTGCTGTGACAAAGGTGATGCTAACAAACATTTGACCTCCAAAGCTCACCATAGTCTTGTTGGCATCATCGGAAAAGAAAAGGGTCCTGTCTCTCAGGAAAGCCACAGGTTTTCCAGTGAGGCAGAACCTACTTCCCTTCCACATCCCAGAGTGCTTGTGTCACGAAACTGATGCTTTAACCACCGTGGGGGCTACCATGGCATAGTAGGCAGACAGGCACCCATCTGTCGTCTGCTTCGATCAATCATTTGTTCTGTAGCAAACCGGGGAGAGGAACTGGGGAGATAAAAGCAGCAACGTGTTCTTTGCCGATTTCTAAACACTCTTAAAATCTTCTTTTGCAGGTATTCAGGAGGGGACTCAATGTACCAAATGTAAAAATAACTGGGCACTGAAGTTTTCCATCGTCTTGTTATATATTTTATGCGCTCTGTTGACGATCACAGTAGCGATTTTGGGATACAAAGGTACGTATGCACCAAGCCCAACACTTCACTGTCAGCACATTCCTGCATGTTAGGTAGACAGGCAGTTTATCATGTTTCACCTTAAATATCAATACCTTGGCAATGTTGGCTTTCTCTACACACGTAATGACAAACTGCAACCTTAGATTTTTCACTTTTGTGGTTTTCGCAACTTGCGAAGTTTTGAAAGCAGATTAGAAATTTGGAAGAAAAAAGAACAAAGTTTGTTCACCATGAAGGAGCACTAACTGAAAGACTAAACGCTCCGTATCATGTCCTATACCTTGATTTCACTGACCTCTTTTACATGTAGTGCACTTTTCCAGAATAAATGTCCTTTTTACTCGGAGAGACAGGAATCGTCTTACTCACATAATATTCATCATAGGAAGAAAGCGTAGGTCAATATTACTTTGAAATATCATGAAGAAAGATTGAATCAGGAGATGCCCATGTGTTGAGTTATCTACAGTTATTTTGATGAACAAAGACGCTTAGATGCTTTTGAGAGAAGTTTCAGAGATGCTGGTAGTTGGGCAACCTATTAAAGGAGAAAATGTCATTTGTGCAAGCCATCGGTAGGGACACAGCTTAAAATTGCCACCCATCCTCAGCAGTAACTGACCATATCCACAGGGGCATTCTTGTGAATGTTGGGATGTACGTGTCTGCTTGTTGTTCAGGCGCAGCTATCCTGCATTAAATAAACAAGATGTGACTGTGGCTCTGACAGTAGCTTCAAAACCCCTCCAAGATGCTGGGTAAATATTCGTCTGATTAGCATGCAGCGCGTCTTCTGCTGCCAACAGCTGCACTCAGAGCAGAGCTGACATCACCTCTGGGCCTTTGCCAGCGAAAGAAAAGGAAATTGTAGAAACAGAAATGAATAAATACTTATTTAAGAGGATTTGGTACAGTTTTGAGTGAGAAGAAAATTAAAACTGCTTGGTTTAGACAGAAGATTTAGCCAGGGAGATGAGAGAATGTGAAGGACAGAGAGAGACACGTAGGTGTTCCTTTTTCACGATAAAGCAGATAGAATGTGGCAAATTAAAATCAAATGTAAAGAAACGCAGTACATACATAATTTATCAGACATTCTCCTGAAGAATGTATTAACTGCTCTATGGAAGTCACATTCTGAGGACAAAACCCCAAACTTTCCAAGATCCAGAAACTTGTTGATCTATAAAGATAGGATCACATGGTCATAGGGACTATGGGAGGACAAACAGGCCATCTGCAGACATAAATCTGCAGAGATCTGCTTGCAGCAGATGAGGATGGGATCCTTCCAGGCTACAACCCAGCCACTAAACGCCTGGGGTTTGGCAGAATTTTCCTCAAGAGAGCTTTTATACAAGGCTGTCGGTTCTGGGGATCACCAGAACACTCAGACCTCACTTGGTATCAGAAAAAGCACACCAAGTTGGAGGGACCATTGTTCTAGGTCTCGCTTTGGCAAATGTTTGTTCATGTGTGTGTAGAAAGCAATAGCAGGAAAGAAACTGTCCAAAAGATCTCTTTGGGAGAAGGAGTTTCTCTTCCTCATTTCAATCCACAGTTTTCAAGCTTTTTCCTTCATGGGAGTCTCTAGCACTGTCTGTTCCCTAGGCTTTGCTCTCATCTTGAGGTCCCATCTTTGCTATACTCATTTCTGAGCAGTCATTGGTGCCTGGCTGGGGGGACTAGTCTGTTTGTCATAGCAGCACCAAGTCACATCTCTCCAGGACAAGGACAAAAGCATTTCCTCTCCCACAAAAAAAATTGGGAAGAAGATTACAGGGAGGTGGGTAATGCACATCTTGCTCACAGGTCGGAGCCCACTGCTCTGCTGCTCACCAACTTGGCGAGTGCTCCACCTGAATGCCAAGTGAAAGAAGCCCAAACTGGAGAAAAGTCCTGTGTAGCTCAAAGTATCCCTTGTGCAACACTAAGCAGTAAATGGTCATGTGTCAGGCATGAATTTTGCCCTTTTTACCTGCATCTTAGGAGCTTCAGTTCCACGGTGCCTAAGTGCTAATTTGCAGGGAAAACACGAGTTATACAAAAACCCAGCTGACGGTACATGTTCAAAGGAATCACTGAAATATATTTGACTGTTGGAAGGAATTAGACCTTAGAAAAAGAATATAACTCGAAATTTTATAGGCTCTTGAACTCTTCTCTCTGCATCAGAGTTTGGCTTGTCTTTTTAATTGAAATATTACACTGAGAGAAGGAATTCTGCTGGCATCAGGGATTCCTTCAGTCTTTCCTCTAAGTTTCCATTAAATTTGCCTCCCACACTTATGTTTATAAAGCCCAAAACTACTTTTAAAACTTTCATTTCCTACGTGGTATTTAGATATCCTTTGTTATTTAAAACATTTAAAACTGCTAATCAGTGGATTAAATATGGCAGGCAAAAAATAAATAACTCAATGGGAGGCAAAGTCAACATAAAACAAAGCTCCAAACTGGTGGTATAAATAGTGGATTGGAGAAACCTGAAACCAAAACAGAAATCAAACGTCAAGGTCATGAAGAAATAACAAGCTGAGTTTACTATTAGTAAGCTTTGAGAAGATATATTGAATTATTGTTAAAAACATGAATAAAGCAATCTGCAATTTTTTATGCATTCTTTCTTAAATTAAATGCAAAATACAACTTTTCTGGCACCACCCAGTGTCGGATTAGCCTACTGAAGACGCGTGATCTTCCTGTGACTCACTCTAGCGAGGGGAGCTAGCGTGCTGTCTGTCTCAGTTTCTGGTAGTTCTCATTCTCTTGTCAGTCTTTGTTTTTAAGTTTCTTTTTTAACGTTGTTTAAGTTAAACAAGCCACAATTTGCTTGGGGAAGGGGTTCGGGCAGGAGATCAAGTCCCCCAAGCTAAGATCCTCCCCTATATAAAGCATATACATGCATGGTTTGTCTATGGGATGATAAGTTCAGCTTAGCCTTCATCCCTGGGCATCCTTGAGCTAACCCTGCAGTTCACATTTGCAGAGACCTCGGCTGTTTCTGCTGCTGGAGCTGGGGGAGTTGAACTCAGGTCTGGCCCCTCTCCCCTGCACTTCTCATGACAGGACTGCCTTGCCCTCTGAGGGGAAACAGAGTTAAAATGAAAGAAATAGTTTGCCTGTGTAGCTAATTCTGCACTCTGCACCAGTTCATCTGACACCAGTTTAGTGTCAGATAGACAAAAATCAATACTTTGTGTATTTGAAAGCAGCCTTGTCTTTCCAGCCTCTCCAAACCAGCATCTCCCAGCTAAGTGTCACCTCAGCCCTTCCGACCCAGGGCTGCTGTCTGGCATCCAGCTACGTGCTAGAACTAAAAGCTACTTTCTGTAGGAGACAAGTGGGTGGGGACTGAAAAGACCTTTTAACAGTGCTCATTAGCGATCCTTCAGACACATTCCAGGCACAGTCTTCCCCACATATCCTGGTCACTTGTCAATAATACCAGTAAGACTTCTGATTAAGGTCCTGCTTCAACAAATCCTGGGGTCGTTTCACACAAAGAATGACCGTAGCAACAGAGCAGCTTTGGTCTTTTTAGCGTGGGGTGTTGGTTTGTTTCTTCACTTTCGGCAATGAAAAATGCCATAGGCTGTTGTATCTTTAATTCCATCCAATCTCATCTCATCTCATCTCATCTCATCTCATCTCATCTCATCTCATCTCA
>JANVCC010000261.1:253988-267905 GCA_025345505.1 Todiramphus chloris collaris
CATCTCATCTCATCTCATCTCATCTCATCTCATCTCATCTCATCTCACTGTCAGTACAGGCTGCTACATATTGACAGGATTTCTACCATTTTCATTTGCTTTGGACTCTTCAGGGGAATGTTCTAGAGATTTCGTTCAGCCATGAAAACATTCTTGTTACAGAACAGCATAAAATCTCAATTTTACGAATTGTAAATCTGAAGTACAAACTGGCATTCCTTTGAACAGCTAAAGGAAGAAACTACATTTTTCTTTCTTTATTGATAATATATATTAATTTTCCAACTCTGATTGTATTACGTAATGGAGAAAGCAGGTGAATATTACACTAAATCTGAATTAACAAGAACCATATGCGATATGACATTGCTAGTCAGGGCACAGATCCAGCAGAAACACTTGGAGTAGGATGCTTTCATAAAGTCGTCTCTGAGTGGCTGGAAGAAACCATGTCCTTCACAGTGACTACCCATAAACAAAGCAGAACACCACAGGTTGAATTAGGAGCAGCCTAGAGCTAGCCAGGAAAAGCCAAGTACGGTCCCCACACTCATTTCATGCGACGCATAGGTGTACACGTGCATCAGTGGGGTGTCAGAAGTAACTGAAGAACATTTGCTGATCTGGGCAGCTCCAGCCTGGAAGACATGTGGGCAGAGAATCAACTCTGGCTTCGTTTAGGAAAAATGGCATGCAGCATTTTGACAAGTAATTTTAATGGGCAGAAGAAACAGTGAAAAAAATAATGTACTGGGGGAAAAGCTTTCTAAAGCAGAAGGTATTGAGCAGTGGTGCCCCTGAAAAAGCAAAGCCATGATTGGAGCCTGGATCTGGTGCTTAGCAAGCACTCTGCCATCACATCAAATACAGAAAGCCACACTCTGATTCTGCCTGCACACACAGTGTAGCCTCTGTTTTACTGCCTTGTTAGCAGGTAATTCACCGAAGGGTGTCTGGTCTTTCTGAAAACCTTGAGACTTTTTCTCTCTTGTAGCTCCATTCACCTCAGTGCAATTACACCAGAGATAATCTTGGTCTGCTTCTTCTCCTGCTGGTTTTGGGGAAGCAGTAAAAGCCTGATGCGTAACTGGTGCACGGAGTCAGAAAAAACAAGGGCAAAAGTTAAAATAGAAGGAGCACTTGGTAGACTACACTTTAAAGGCCAGAGATTCTTGTGGTTGCTCATGAGCAGCATAAGATCCCCTAAACTCTACTGCTAGTAAAAAACCAAATCTTTACATAGCAACAATTTCTGTGAGGCTATTTCATAGCTGCAGATTACCTCACAGATAGAAAGTTAGCAATACTCCTTACCCCACACAGGTTTGCAGAACTGGCTTCTCTCAAGACATGGTAAACACCTTACTTCTTCTGTGTGAAAGAGAGAGGCTTGTGTAGCCTCTCCCAGGGTTGGTTCAGATCCACTCAGCTCTCAGTGAAGCAAAAGGGCTATGTAATCTTTTCAGGAGGAGAAATTTGTGCCCCTGGTTGTGCCCTGAATGTAAATTAGACAAGGTTTGGTGTGGAAGCTGAAGGCTTTTCACATTTTTGTGACAAGCATGTGAAGCATTTCACATTTTTGCCACTGGAAGCCAACATAGGCTCTGCTGCCCTCAGTTGCTGCCCTGCTTTTTCCATTTCATAGAATCACGGCATGGTAGGGGTTGGAAGGGACCTCTGGAGATCATTGAGTTCAACCCCCCTGCCAAAGCATTTCCATATCAATTCCATTAAATGATCAGATTGTCTTAGTGAGAAGAAAATGACTCGGACATTACAAAATAAAAAGCACATCAGCTATAAATCTGCACTTGCTGAATGATCATCCTTTCAATCCTAATGAGGCAGAATGGTTTCAAGACCATTTTGAGTTTTCTGTACTATTAAGAATTAAGAATTACATATTATTAAGATGTTTAAAAGTTGTTCCCCAAAACATTTAGCAATTGCATCTTCAAACTGCTATCTCACAGAATCACACAGAATTACTAAAAGTTCTCTTTAAGGACAAATGGGTCATAGCAAAATAGAAGGAAGTCTTCTCTCATGTTTCTGATCCTTTAGCAATCAGTATGCCTTTGCCACACAGCACTGTGCTTGGGGCGTGGAAATGCTGTTAAAAGAAAAAAACCTCACCGGAGGAAAACCTATAAAGAGGGATTTCCTCATTCAGGAGAGAGATGTTCATGAGCAAAGAAATGTTTGGGGACTGCTGGCAGGCTGAAGAACTGGAAGAACGCTGAGTCCCACCAGTAGATAGGAGCTCATTCTTCCAACATTTCACAGAGCAAGAGCTGAGTGTAGTGGCAAGTAAAGCAATTTGAAGTTGGTTTCTTTTTTTGTTTGATGGTAGTGGTGGTTTTGTGGTTTGCTTCATTGTTTACTAGACCTGTTTTCATAATTTCACTTTCCTTCTTTCCTTAACATACTGCTCTCTTTCCCCTAGTTGTAGAAAGAATGGACAATGTGACAGGTGGCCTGGAAACATCCCACAGAAGATACACAGAAAAGCTCACGGAGGTGGAGAGCGATCTGAAAAAATTAGGTAATTTACACACCAGCAAAGCCCCTTGGCATTACAGCTTTTGGGTGTTCTCCTGGCAGATAGCAGCAGGAAATGTGCCTGAAAAATCTCTGACTATGACAAGATACAGTACTTATCTTTTAATTTCACAAGTACTTGGGAAAGTACCTAAAACTAGTTCAGATCAGCTCTTTAAGCACAGCATTTTAAGCACATTTCAACATGTACAGTTCCCACTGAAGTCACTCTGAAAGTATTCATACTAAAATAACCAGACACTTAAAGGTTGTCCTCAGGACAGAGCCTCTTCTCTGAGGAAGAGATGTGAAACACAGCAGAAGATGTTCCACAGCACAAGAGACTCTACATAAAATGAAAAGCTGTCACCCAGTCATCTTGATGCTGCTTTAGCAATTGAGATTCAAAACTGAAGGACACTTTAAGGGGTGCACAAATCATCAGCTCTTCAAAGCTCTTATTTCCGAGGCAAATTGATTACTTCTGTAAAATGTTTCTTGTTCACCTTAGAGAATACAGGACGCAAGGTTGTTACGAGTTCTGGTCTCCCAGGTGCTATCACAGTTCTCAGTTTGGAGGAAGATGGAAAGGAATCAAGGATAAGGATTCTACTCATTAAGTGTACATTTCTGTCTTTCTTCCTTGTCTGGAAAAGAAGCAGAGCTGTTTATTATCAATTTATATATACATAATTAGGTTTTATATAAGTATTAATATACACATACATGCATGTGCTTCTTGAATTAAATTTTATTTAGCTTCATAAACCATATGTTGAGACACGTATTGCTAAAAAAATTACAGGCTTGCAGCTCGATCATAAATTTTTACAACTTTTTCCCCTCAAAACATCACTGGATTCTGAAGTACTTGCACACGGCGTTTAGTTCAGAGACACGGGGTAACTCGGTGGCAGGTGCTTTTACTGAAACCTACACAGAAGTAAATGTTACACCTTAAAGCACGTGCAACCTTTGGGGTAATATTTGGGTTTATTATATTATGCTGATTAAATTTTCACAACTTGGAGCACTTCTGATTCATTCACGCCCACACATCTTTACATGCTGCTGGATGGATGGCCAGTGAGATGCTCAGGACAATCAGTTCCCATTTAAGTGGACTTGCCATGGAGGAGGCATAAAGGTAAGAGAACTGCTGTAGGGCCAGAAGGATAACAGCATGTGATGAGTGAGAGACAGGCCTTCAGGGATTAGCTGCATGTGGACCTGGCAGTAAGCAGAGCTGTGTGAGGAACAGAATTTGTTTTGTGCTGTAACTGAGAGGTAAACACAGAGTCAGAGGTGAGGAGATCCTGGAGTGAGACAAGTGGCAGGGAGAGGAACTGTGCTCAGGAAGATGTCCATCCATGAAAGACCCCATAAACACTTCAGACTGAAGTCTCACAAGCCACCATTCGATGTTCTCCAGCATGACTCATTCAAACAGACCAGCAGAAAGCTCCATACACAGCTGTATTCACTGTAGTTTATGAAAACCATCCTGCTGTCTCTTCGAGTCACCTGAGATGTTGGACTTGAGACTGCATAATTAATAAATATGGCTACACTTAGACGAGGACAAAAATATATGGACTGCATGAAGGAGAGGGAAGTGATTGAGGTCAAGAAAGAAAGGCTTTCCTGAAAGTGAGTGTTGACTGCTTCTTTCCTTGGTTTCTGTGTGCTGGCTGATAAGCTTTGCAGCTTCAAAATGTTAATCATACTTGTAGAAGCTTCCAGAAGTACTCTGGAGGGCAGGGTCACCGAGTGCAGAAATGTTTCACAAAGATTAAAGGTTTTGCCTTCCTCAAACTCAGAGCATGAGGAAAAATTACAGCAAAATAAATGTAATTAAAAGCAACAGTAATATATTAGAGAGAAAGCCAGAAATAGCTCATATCCTGTCATGGATGGAGTAGCCTGCCTTTGTCTCTAACCCACATTGTTTTAAAAGAGATATGAGAACTTTGTTAAAATGAAATCTGAGATTTTAAAAACTGGAGCTATATGGACTAAATCACAATGAAGATATTCCACCTGCCAGCAAAAAGGAGGAAGAAATAGAGAAAGCTAAAATTTCCTTCTGAGCTTTCAGGAACATCCAGCTGTAAGATCAAAACATACACTTGCTGATAACTCCTTTAATGTTCGGAATTCTGTTTGCCATTTTGTTTTCATTCAGAATACAGCACTGATTGGCTGTGTATGCTCATCCCTTTCTAACAGTAGTTTTTCCCATATGTAACAATAAGAATCACCATTTTATTCTCCTCAGCAAGACACAAGGTCTTTATTGATTCTTCTTTGATTTTTTTACTCTGTCTAGTGGCAAGACTTTGCTTAGTGGTTTGTCTTTTCTCGAAAAGATGTAAGTTCTATTGACAGAACATTTTGACAACCTGGCTGTACTTAAAATACACTGTGCCTTTTTATACTGTGTTTTAAAATATCATCCTAAAGCCTTTCCGTTTTTCTCCTGCACAACAGATGACCAAGCTGGACAAAAAGCCATGAATACTAACACTGAACTGTCTAGCTTCAGATCTGACATTCTGGCCCTTCGGCAGCAGCTTCATGACATTGCAGAGAAAACTACCAGAAACAAAGATACACTGGAGAAGCTGCAGGAGTCTGGAAATGTATTAGATGACAGACAGAGCCAAATGAGAAGTGCCTTGGATAGCAATTCTTTCATGATCATCAGTGTCAATAAGACTCTTCAGGCGTATACTGGCTATATCAACAATCTTCAGCAAGACACAAGTAATATACAAACAAACTTGCAAAACCAAGTGCATTCTCATAATGTGGTGATCATGAACCTGAACAACTTAAACCTGACACAAATACAGCAAAGAAATCTCATTGGTGTGCTGCAGAAGTCAATGGAAGATACAAGCTTGGCTATACTAAGAATCAAGAATGACTTTCAAAATCTTCAGCAGATCGTCCTTCAAGCCCGGAAAGACACTGACTGGCTTAAGGAGAAAGTACAAAATTTACAGACTTTGGCCGCCAACAACTCAGCATTGGCAAAAGCTAACAATGATACGCTTGAAGACATGAACAATCAGCTCAGCTCCTTCAGCGGGCAAATGGAGAACATCACCACAATTGCCCAAGCCAACGAACTAAATCTAAAGGATCTCCAGGAACAGCATAAAGAATATGAAAACAGAACTTCTGCCAAATTCAGCCAGCTAGAAGAGAGGTTCCAGGTCTTCGAAACTGATATAGTCAATATCATTAGCAACATCAGCTACACTGCTCATCATCTACGGACACTGACTAGCAATCTCAATGAGGTCAGGACAACTTGTACAGACACCTTAAGTAAACATTCAGATGAGCTGATTTTTATGAACAGTACACTAGCAAATATTCGCTTAGATTCTGCATCTCTCAAGATGCAACAGGATTTGATGAGGTCAAGGTTAGATGTTGAAGTTGCCAATTTGTCAGTGATCATGGAAGAAATGAAGCTGGTAGATTCCAAACATGGCCAGCTCATCAAGAACTTCACTATCCTACAAGGTACGGAGCTTCCCTAATAATGCCTGTAACGGCGTATGCCCAACTCCTGCTTGCATTGCTTCTTTCGTTCTGTGGAAGTTAGCGCATGCTGGTGCCTGGGGGTCTCCGTTATCTAATCCTAAACTTTGGAAATGTAAACATAGCTTGAATTTTCCTCACTAATTTGCCTGTGGCTCCTTTACACAGCTAGAACAGGGATGTTACGAAAGAAGGTTCTGACTTAGCAAAATTTTATTCTGACTGACTGACTGGATCTGGTTTTGATTTAGTTTCTAAAATAAGCTAGTGAAGGTGTGGAACCTCACAAAATCAATCCCTGCTAAGGAGGAAATGGCTAAAAAATATACATTGGACTATTCCCAGAAAGTTCCACCCTTACTGAAAAACAACTTGCTATTTCACTTTAAGCCAGTTGTGAGTCTGCCAGAAAACATCCTGTTTTGCTTAGTTTTTAATCCTGGGGTATTTTCTTTTCTCCAGAAATAAATAGCATCAAGTTTAGGAGGTTTCTCTCAGCCAAGTATTATCCCAAATGAAAAGAACTTGCCTATTTCCAGCCTGTGGAAACTAGTCAGGCCTAAAACTCTAATCACAAATAAATATTCCAAATAAACCGAGACTGAATTAGAGCGAAGGTTACATGTCAGTAACCTTAACCTTTCTCGTTTTAATCAGGCCTAGATGACTACAGTTTAGGAATATATCTCTGAAGGAGTTTAAATGATGTAGATTAGGGAAGGAGCTGTTTGCTAATCTGTGATCAGAATCCAGATTTATTTTGTTGTTTATTGCTGTCAGAATATTGCTGTTTACTCTGGCGAGTACTATCCTCTCTCCTGTTACAGTCAGCAACGGTGGGTCTCTCCCACCGTTGGCCTATTGCTTGCTCTCCATCATTTTGTCTCTTTTTGACAACCCATTATTGACAGAGCAGCAAACGGGGTCATGGCAGGAGAAAGGGTCCCGTGGGCTAAGAGGAGAGAGATGGGGCTAGAAGGAGGATGGACCACAGGCATCCCCAGCGTGAAGTGTGTCTTGCAGGGACCGATGCAGATTGTTTTCACCTGGGTCACTGCCCGGTCCAGAGGCCAAGGTGCATCAGATTATTTTCTCCTGTATCCTGTATTTCATGTAGGGTGAGGCAAGAGCCCATAGCACCTGAGAGGAAGACAAACTTTTACAAGCACTGCTTGAAGTAGTCGTTACCTTGCATTTCACAATGCTGAGTAGCCAGTGTTGATGATCTGAGATATATTAAACAAGGACCCCAGGTGGGCTTTTTGGTTTATTTTCTGCCCGTGTCTCCACCTCACATGCTTACATTGTTTCAGGCCCTCCTGGTCCAAGGGGACCTAAAGGTGACAGAGGCCCTCAAGGTCCTCTTGGCCCCGCTGGCCTAAAAGGACAAAAAGGAGAGAAAGGAGAGCCCGGACCACCAGGACCTGCAGGTGAGAAGGGCCCCCCTGGGCCAACAGGGCCACCAGGAGAAAAAGGAGGGAAAGGTTCAAGAGGATCGCCTGGCTCCAAAGGTCAAAGAGGTTCCCCTGGCAAGACTGGTCTGCCTGGACCAAGTGGAGACCCGGGGCCACCAGGTCCACAAGGCAAAGACGGGCCACCTGGGCCGCAAGGCCCACCAGGATTCCAAGGTCTGCAAGGAACTGTGGGAGAGCCAGGGGTACCAGGACCTCGAGGACTGCCTGGGCTGCCTGGAGTCCCGGGGATGCCTGGTCCAAAGGGCCCACCTGGCCCACCAGGGCCACCAGGTCCAGGGATGCCAATGGCACTGCGCAGTGAACCGACGTCCGCGCCCGAGGCTAACGGTAAGCTATCGACGCAGCGTGTGCAGCTTTCACTGAGATACAAATACCTGTAGTGGAGGGTGCTCACCACTTACTGACTGGTTCAAATAACCTCTGCTACCTTAGACTAAGTCTCTGTGGTTGTTGGTCTTCCTTCTGATGGCCTGAGACTGGTTTAATGTTTACAGCTAAAGAAAAGGCTGCAGTAGTATGAGTAATAAATAACCCCTCAGTTTAGCCTTGATTTCACAGAATCAGGATCCTGGTAAGCAAATTCCCAGCCTGTGTGTGAGTACTTTGGGTGGCAGCATGCTGTAGATGGGTATGGGATCCTCCAGAAACTTACCACTGGCCCAATGAGTTAGCAGTAACAGGCTTAACACAAAAAAATTCACATCGCAGGTTGTTCTCCTCACTGGAAGAACTATACAGAAAAGTGCTACTACTTTTCAATCGAAAGAGAAATTTTTGAAGAGGCAAAGTTATTCTGTGAAGAGAAGGCGTCACAGTTGGTTATCATCGACAACAAAGAGGAGCAGGTAATTGCCTTCTCTGTTTTTCAAGGAGGGAGTTTGAAGCTATTTAATGTGTGGAAGCCGCAAGGCAAGTGGGAAGGTGAGAGCGTCGTGAATTCATCTAGTGAAGTAAACACTGTGATTGACTCCGGTCAGCGTTCTGTCCACGCCGTGCCTGCTCAGCAGCTGCTCCACGTGCAGTGTGAGCAGAGCTGGTGCTCACCCATAAGGTGGTGGGCGCAGAGCACCCAGAAAGGTTAATGATAATTGTGGGAGTTTTGAACCTTTAAAGATGGAGACCATTATGCCTTGTGTGTTAGCCACAATTTATTTTTTCAAGTGTTGAATACAATGTAGTTTCAAATTGGCTGAATAATAGATGCAGCCTTTATGTATGCAGAGGAAGGCCTGTCCTGTTCAGCATGTACTGAAGCATCAGGCTGGGTAAGACCGGTCTGATGGAATTTGTTGCTTTAGTTTTCTTTTTTTTTTGATCTGTCCTAATTTCTTGAGAAGTGACCGTGTCCCTGTACTGGGCACTGGTGAGGCTGCAGCTTGAGCACTGGGTTCTGTTTTGGGCACTGCAGGATAAAAAAGACAGTGAGGGGCTGGAGTGAGTTCACAGAAGGGCAACGAAGCTGGGGAAGGGTCTGGAGAAAATGTTGTATGAGGAAGGGCTGAGGGAGCTGGGCTTGTTCAGTCTGGAGAAGAGGATGCTGAGGGGAGACCTTACTGCTCTCTACAGATGCCTGGAGGGAGGTTGTAGTGAGGTGGGGGTCGGTCTCTTCTCCCAGGTGACTAGTGAAAGGATGAGAGGAAAAGTTGTCTCAACTTGCTCCAGGGCAGGTTGGGTATTAGGAAATGTTTTTTTACTGAGAGAGCAGTGAGGCCTTGGAACAGGCTGCCCAGGGAGGGGGTGGAATCACCATCCCTGGAGGGGTTCAAAAAACATCCAGATGTGGCACTTCAGGACATGGGTTAGTGGCCATGAGAATGTTTAGGAGATGACCCAAAAATATTCTTTATCTAACTATAAATCTAGCTACACTTTTACTACCTTTCAACATAAGTATTTGGTGGCTACGTAGCAGTGGGGATGTCAAGATATAACTGCTTGCTCTTTGGGTTTATTTCAGTTTGTATGTACAAGACAGCTGTGACTTTACATCAACCTAATTTTCATGCCTAGATCTCTTTACCTCACATGCAAACACTGCAATGTATTCTAGTGTGGGCAAGGGGTCACAAGGCCAACTCCTGAAACATATCTTCAGCTTAGAAAAACTCCTCTGGCCCTTCCTATTCTGATAACAAACACGCTTTTGAAACAGGAGTAGCTTCTTGGCTCCAAAGACAGTTGTGTGTGTTTGTTATGGACTAAGATCTTTCTTCCACAGCAATGGATAAAAAGGCAGATTTTTGGGAAAGGCAGCTTCTGGATTGGACTAACAGATTTAGAGAAGGAAAATGAATGGAGATGGCTGGATGGATCCTCACCAGTTTACACGTACGTAAATAGAAATCACCGGTGTTTATTTTCTGCAGATACTGCCACTCTTGCTGATACTGCTAGCAGCATCTAGAAATTATCCAGTTGATCCAGAGGGTTGTAGATGCCAATGAAATAATTTCTTTCTGAGGGTGCTGTTGAACTGGTTTTTTGTCTCTCCCTTCTCCATGCACGAGGCTTGCTTTCCTTGCCAGGAAGAAAACGGAATGTTGAATGAAAGAATCACATAACTACACAGCAAAGTTTCTTGCCAAAACATTTGCTCCTGACTTTTATTACAAAGTTGGGATGGAAAGCACAGACAGTTTTGCTGTCTTGGTTTGAGTTTTCCTTAATTTCATTACAACTGGCTATAAATAGAGTGCTCATTCTGATAAAAAAAAAAAATGACTAGCTTTTAGATAAAGCCCAAATCTGAGTGGAAAGCATTAAATGTAAGGCAAATGCATGAAACGAGGGTGTCTACACTTTGGCCAGCTGAGAACTGAATTGGCAGCTCTCCAGGAATCCTGGGGCTACACCTAATTTGTCCTAAACGGAACAGATTTCAACCACCCAATTTCCTAATACTGAGGAGCAGACTAAAGAGTTTATAGAGCTGAGCATGCTGTGCTCCAGAAAAACAGGCTACAGTCAGTCAGATGTTATGAAATGATTAGCTGTGATCTCATTGCTGCTCATTTTGATGAGAAACATGGAAAAAGTCAGATGCATTTCAAGTGAGCTACAATATTTTTCCTTTTTTTCTCCATCCTTGTTTTCATCTTTCTTTTTATTTCAGCACCGTGTCTGATTCCCACTTCAGCCTCTGCTTTCAATAGGTTTCCACCACGCTGTGGTTCTAGGTGCCCCGTTCTAACCCCAGAGATGTCAGCTGCTGATTTTCAAAGTATTTCATTACTTCTGGAAAGTTGCGTGTCCCCCCAGGTGTCTGGTCAGATGCTCTGTGTCAGGCAAGCATGTTTTTTAGCTGAGCATGGACTATATCAGCCAGCAATCACAAGCTCCCTTCAACAACCTGTTTCCTCAGGGAAATGGTGCTTTTAAGTCCTGAGGTTGGAAGCATTTCTCACTTGTTCAACAAAAACAGAGGAAAATAAGGAAACACTTTCTGCAAGCTTTCTACGTGCTGCGTTAAGTTTCACCATCAAAGCTAATGAGCTCAAAATATGCATGTAAATATACTTTGTACATTCCTTATGAGTCCAAAAATTCACTTCCCATCCAAACGTGGGTCCATAAAACACACCAACCTTTCCATTCCTCCCCAGGGGCTGGCCTCGGTGCGGTCAGAGGGCTGAGCCCCTTTGCAGGGAGCAAAGGCAGGGTGGTTGGCAGCACCGGGGAGCCTGCTGGCTCTTCTTACTACCATCTGCCAGCAGGAACACGGTGAGCAGACTTTGCAGGCTTGGAGCAGCGTGCGCGGAGCCTGGAGCACCCCCCCCTTATGTGCGTGTACATTCAGAAACTAAAATAAAGTTCATCGGTCTAATTTTAGGTCTCTGAGTTTTGGCAACCCAAGGTCCAGTAGATTCCCTTCTCTGTAATACATCTGTTTTCCATTTTCAGCAAGAGTCATGTATTGTTTGTTTGAACATGTACTTCCCATTCAGAACAGATCTCATGATGTTTTCGTTAATTTCTCGCGGTGAAACACCGAGCGCTGCCTTGTGCAATCCTATCTGTTGCTTTTTGGTTGAAAGGAACTGGAAAACTGGGCAACCTGATAACTGGAGCCACGGGCACGGGCCAGGGGAAGATTGCGCTGGGTTGATCTACGCTGGGCTCTGGAATGATTTCTACTGTGAAGATCTTAACAATTTCATTTGTGAAAAAGACATGGACAAAGGTAAACGAGGATTATTTCACTAGTACCCATAGTACATTACATTCACTACTACCCATAGTAAATTTTCCACAGATAGAGGGGTGAAGATGCAGGCTAGGTGCTGTGGCAGTGCCTTGTTGAGGAAGAGGGAGCACCCTGCTCATCTCCAGCCCACTGTGTGCTTTCCTCACACTCTGTGTGATGCAGATGCTGGATTTATTGCACTTGGAAAGAGCAGCTTCCAAGGGGGCTGTGGCCACGGCATGCTCTGCATCCTGACCATCTCCTGTATACTGTAAATGTGCCTGAAATTTCAGACATGATTTGGAATATGCTCCAAGCACTAGTCACACTGGAAGCTGTTTTTATAGACAGAATGGGGAAAGCTGACCAGCCTTCAAACACCAAAGAGACTGTTTTGAGAGTGTGTAACAGGGGACACTTGGTGACTCCTAAGGAGGTCTTAAAATCCCACTGCTACCATAGGGCTGAGAGGCTGTGTCCACAGGCCATAAGCAACTCTCCTGTTGCAGTTGGAGCAGAGGACTCATGAGCTGCCAGTGTGGCCCGGCGGTCACCCAGGTGACCTCTCTTTCTGGTTATCCAGGCATTTCTGCAAAGGCAGCGAGCAGGTGGTTCACGTGGCTGCTTAGAGCCCATCCCCATCATCACAAAGCTGGGTGCCATCTGTGCTCATGGTGGGGCTCTGCCTAAAACATTATCTCCTCCGTAAAACATCTTTCAACACTGCTTTGCCAAGGGTACCTGGCAAGCTGCAAACCCGTAGGCTGAATTTCAGTGAAGGAAATGTCAGCTAGAGCCAAAATTATATCCCATCCACAGAAAGGCCCCCCTAAAACAAAACAGATTGCTGACTGAGTTTTGTGTGTATATAACTAGCTCTGTTCGGATGTCCAGAGTGTAAGTAGCAATGTAATTTGCCCTCATTTTCCTACGTACATTTGCTATTTTAGGAAAATTTAATGGTTTACCGATATTTATCCTCCAGGATTTACAGGATCTGAGTATGAGTCCACTTAAGTTTTTTACATAACTTGATGTCTGTAAGTTTTCTTTTTGGAAATGTATTTAAACTTCACAGTCTTTTTACTTTTTTTTTTTTTTCTCTCATATTCTAGGGCAAATATTTGGAGTGTAATAGTCTGTGACTTTACAGATACCTACATGTTATGGAAATTTACTTAAAGAAGAAGAAAATCCTGGGAGAGAGCGACGTTGCCTACCAAAAAAAAAAAAAAAAATTAAAAAAAGCACTGAAAACTGATTTCAATGCATAAAGAAATTCAGCAGCAACTCTTCTCTAGCATCCTGCAATTATCCAAGGCCTTTCAACCCACAGCATCAGGAAATACCATTGAACTAATTCTGTTAACAGATTTTCTTCCCAACCCATAACCACATAGATAGCAACTTGTGTCTTCTGAGAAAAGACATTCTGTCAATCTGACTAAGACTGTTGGTCACTCATATAGGAAAACTTAAAAAGCAACTGTGTAAACAGTATGTTTCATTTGCTAAATTCCCAAATGTAGGAAAATTATACAGATACACAAATATATAGATTTTATATAAATATATATATAGTCCAACTCTTATCAGTAATATGGAATATACTTTTAAGAGCTTTTAAAGCTTTGTATTTTTGTACAAAATGTTTGCTTTTTACAATTGTTCCCTTTTTTACTGACTTTTTTTTACAAATGTAGTGCACAGGGGCCAAAGAAAATAATAAAGGTACTGATAATTCATTAAGGTTTGCTGTCAGGCCTAGCTGAGCTCTAAAGAAATATTTTTCCAGTTCAAAATATTTGTAATTTCCCAGGTGATTTGTTCTGGTTAAATAACTTTTAAAGCAGATTTTAGATAGTGTTTTCTTTATTATATGCATCCTGGTCTGTGTGTCTAACAACTGAGTTGACTAAGGACTAAGATAATCATTATAGCTCTGATCACAGCCAGTGTTCCATCAGGCAATGACCACATTAATAAAAGTCTTTCCTTCCCTCCTGCCTGCCTAACTGCCTGCTCTCCTTCCTGCCTGCCTCCCTGTCTACCTGCATTCTTTCCAGACTGCCTGGATCTTGCCTACCTGCCATCCTGCCTTCCTGCCATCCTGCCATCCTCCCATCCTGCCGTCCTACCTTCTTGCCATCCTGCCTTCTTGCC
>JANVCC010000261.1:267915-397931 GCA_025345505.1 Todiramphus chloris collaris
ATCCTGCCATCCTCCCATCCTGCCTTCCTGCCTTCCTGCCATCCTCCTATCCTGCTATCCTCCCATCCTCCCATCCTGCCATCTTGCCTTCCTTCTACTCATGAGAAAATGCCACAGAAGTAGATCACCAAATTTTAGGAATAATTTTGAAGTGTTTTCATTCCTTCTCCCTTCTCGTGAGGAATTCTACCTCAGGAGATGCCGCCCATATTGCAAGTCTAGCCCAGCAGAAAGAGAGGAGCTGCACACACTGAAATATGTTTCTTTTCAAGACAGATTTCAAAATCTGGTAAGAAAAACATGCTATACTCAGAAAAGCCTAATCAACTTGCACCTTTCCAAAGTGCTTTGTAAATCAATCTCTCTGTTTTCTTGGACCAGTTCTTTCCTCTCAAACAAACTGGAAAATAAAGTATGCTGCAAAACAGAAAGCAGTGTGGCTAATGAGATGATATCATCACCCAGCCAGCTTCCTCTGCCATCTCATGAGCAGCTGTCTAGGCAGCAGTGCTGCTTATCAGGAATTAAAAAAATTAGCAAGCACTTCAAGTTCATTAGCAGAAACCCTGCTTTCGGTTCCCAGTTTTTATACTCCTTGCACGGACGGCCACAGGTTATACCACAAAGGAAGTTGTTTTGGCTTCTTGGGAAAGGGTTGTTTTCCCATTGCCTCCTGACCTGCAGTTTACCTTGGCTGAATGTGTGTAGGTTTGTTGAAACACTCCAGCTCCCTTGGAAAGAGATGAGTTTTTACTTCAGATTTTCAAATATTGCTCCTAAGACCAACCAATTAAAGGCTGCTGTTTTCCTGCATCCCGCACTCCCTCCAGTGTTCATTTGGGGTGGGGGGGTGGCTTTTTAACTGCAGTTTTCTTCAAGAAAATACAGAAAATGTTACATTTGGGAATCTGTCCAGTGGCACATATCAGATATGAGACAGGAATGATGTGAAAATTGGATATGTTAAATTCAAAGTGAAAGGTCTGTTTATTACAGCTGCAGAAACTCTGTTGCCATGGCGAAGGCCGAGCTGTTCTGCAGACAGTCTGGATCTCCTCAGACTTTTCTTTTGGCTTTTTCATCGGGTTTTGAATACCACATGATTCTGCCATACAACCTGTCACGCTGCACCTCGGAGGTGTGTGTAGACACATGCTGTAGTGCTTACATCTGTCATCTACACAGTGTCTGTGGCTATAAGATTAAACTGCTGGTTTTGGATAACGAGGTACAAAACTATTGTCTTGCACACCCGGAGAGCCTCAAAACCCTGGTGAGTGGAGCTTTGCAGAGCCACACTGAATTAGATGTGCTGCTACCTTTGGTTTGAATGTTGGCTTGTTTAGGTGAAATAAGCCCATTCTGAGCATCTGCCACGTTAAATGATGTTCTTCCTGCTTTTTGCTGACGCAACAGACTTCTGTGGACAAAAGAAGCAAATGAGAAACCTCAGTATCCCAGCCATACCACTCCTTGCGCCGATTTCATACTTCTCTTCCTTTAACAACAGCAGTGCTCAAGAGTGTTTGAGCAACAGCATCAAGATGAGATGATCCAAGAGTCATCTAGTGTCCTCCAGACCTTCTAAAGAGTTCTTCTGCACAGTGGTCATCAGCAGCTATAGCTGCACTTATGCCTGCCTGTTACAGAAATGGCTGTTTATCAGGGACAGCAACTCAGTTCACTGGAAACTAGCAGAGCAGCTATGCTGAACTACAGGTCTCCCCATGGAAATAACCATTAAACCAGGACGGTTTGAGGATGCAACATGGTTATGATTTAAATACTCATTTCAAAGTCAATTTCAGTGCTGGGTTGTAATTATCTGTAACAGTGCTCTAAATAACTACCTTGAGCTGAGAAACAAAACGTGCCCTGTCTCAAGCTGTCTATTCCCACATTGGAAGCAAAGAGCTGGTGGGCAGAACGGGCTGGAGAGGATGCTGCAGTTGCGGTCCTGGTGCATTCAGTCATCCTTAAGATCTGGCCTGAGCAGCCAGGCGGGCTGAGACAGACCATCCTTCTGACCCAGTGTTCCTGCAGGAAGGAAGCAGAGGTGTCAAATGGCAACAAAGATTGAAATCAATGTTAAGACAGCTCAGGAACCTGTCACAGAAAGAAGAGATTGACAAGATTACAAGCAGAACACCAGGAAGGGCCAAGAAATTGTCATGAAAGTCAGAGCTGCCACACCAGGTCTGGAAAACATCCCAATTAAATCTGCTTTCTGCATGGTCTGAGTGATAATTCAGGTTGTATGGGAAGTTTTAAGTGATAGGAAAATATTTTGTCCCGGCTTGAGTTTTGGCTTTCCTTATTATGCACAAATACTGTAAGTTGGAACGCTGAGTACATCTTTCCACTGTCCTTTTTCTTGTTTTACGTCAAACTAACTGCAAGTTCATATACCCTGGCAAGCACTGGGACTGTTCCAGAAGGGGAGGGAAAAGCAGAGAGGGTGCGAAGTCATTGTGGTTTACACCCAGTGATGGATTTCTTCATGTCATTTCTGATTTGTTTCATTAATTTATTTTGAAACACCTCAGCTGATTAGAGCTTAAAAATCTCAAACTCTCATCCTCTTTGATGTCTATAAATAACACCTGAAAGTGTTCCAATAAAGGAAGCACTAAGCAGAGACGTGGAAGTGGCTGTCGTTTGCTCTGTGCATGCTGCTGTAACCGAGAGAGATGTGGAGACAGAGAGACGTGGATCCAGACTCTGGTTATTTTATCCCTTAGTTCCAGTTTAAGTGCATTGTTCTTGCAGCACCCAGGTGCTAGAAACTTGATTTTAAAGGTCTGAGCTGAACAAGACCCTTTAAGAAGGTCTTAATAAGCAAGAATTCCCTCTTATAGTTCACTGGCCCAGAACACAAAGCACCTCAGATGGGCCTCCAAGTAAAGGATGACTGGAGGAGAGCAGGCTCAGTGTCTAGATTAGCATCTTGCTTAAATCAGCTGCTCATAACGCTAATCTGGTCTTGCTGTTTCTCATTCAGATGGCTGACCTCCTCCTTTCATTTTCTGTTCCTGGCCAAGTAGTTCTTCTGGTTTTGGCAAGTCACAGGAGCTGGTCTCTGATCAGTGGCAGGGTGAGGAGCTGGAGTGTGGGAGGACACTGGCTGTCGGGGGACACGAGCGGGGAAAGGCAGCCGAGACAATTCCCGGGTGAGAACCCAACCCCAGCTCCCCGCAGAGCCCAGCCCGGGCAGCCCCTCGCTCACCACCCCCAAAACGGGAAGGGGAAGAGGCAGAGAGTGCCCAGACCCCGCGGGCTGGGGTAAGGAGGGTTCCGTATAACAAAGCAATGGGAGAAAACGACAGACAGTGACATTAACAGTAATGACACGATGCAGATGAGAAGCAGGAGCTAACGGGATGAGAGTCGGGTCCTTGTCCCCGGCCGCCCCCGAGCTCCCTCCCTTCGCCCGGCCCATGCCCTGCCCTTAGATATTGGGCATGAGGTCAGCATGGTAGAGGGTAACACGTTGTCCAGGGCGGCTGTGCCACCTCCCCCCCCCCCCCGACTTCTAGTGAAAAGTCACAAAATCGCAGAATTCTATAGTTATTATACAGAATTTTATACCTACTAAGTATAAAATATAGATATTATCGATAATACAGAATTATTCTATACCTAATAGGTATCCTATATTCTATATACCTCATACTCTATACCTGATAGGTGCAGAATAGCACATGGCCTGACTGGGTCGGCTGTCTTGCTTGTGCCGCCTCCCCCCTCCCGGCTTCCAGTGAAAGTTAACCCCATCCTGGCCGAGCCCAGGGCAGCGGCTCACGCAGCTGCAGCGTCCCAAGGGAGCGGAACGCCTCCAGAAAGCAGCCTCCAGATTTCCTTCGCTTTTCCTCCCCCGGCTTCTGGGCGCATCTCTGGGCTCCCTGGGGATGTTCGCTCCTCCGCGAACTCCCGGCTGCCCCGGAGCGTCCTGCCTGCCGGGCTGGGGCTTGCACTGGAGAGGGACCAGCCTCGGGACAGGGACCCCTTGCCCGGCACTGTGCCCCTTCTGGGAACCTCCCAGGGTCGGGCCGGAGCTGGGGGAGGCTCCCGGTGCTTACCCGCATTCACTCAGAGGCCTTCGGGCACCTACAGGTGGGAAAGAACAGTGCCTTATGGACAAACCCCTTGGTCCTCAGATTCCAGGGCCTCCTAAAAACAGAGCTGTTTGTTTATTCACCATCTCCACTTCAGTGTTCCCCTGCTGTTTAGAGACAAGAAAAAAACAAACAAAAAAACCCACAAAAAACCAACAACTTGGTTAAAATTTTTTTGAAAGTTCTCATGTGTTTTCTTTCTTAGGGCAGAACACGTTTGTTTTTTCTTGCCATCTGGCTCAGAGATGAGAAAAACATTCCTTGATTTCTTTTTCAAAATAAACTCAGTGTAATGCTCCAAAATGTGTGTAGAGATTGTATTTATTTATTTATTTATTAATACCAGAACAATAAAAACAATTCAGTAGGCAAATCATGTTCTCTTTAGAGAAGATGTTTCATGCCTTGAGGATCTTCTTACCCAAAGAGCTTCGCAGCAGCATGTAAATATTGCCAGCCCCATTTTGTGACTGGAGGAAGAAGGAGATTTTCAAGAATATGATTCATTTAGATGTCTCAGTTTTGGGGGTTTCGTTTTCGTATGTTGTGGAAGTGATTTTTAGATGTGATTTTTCTTCAATGAAACCAACGCTGGCATAGAGCAAATTAATATTCATACACCTCAGTGAAGGGAGTGGACTTTTCGATGCTAAATTAAACAGAATGGTGTCTCTCCCACATCACTGTGTGTGTGGAAGAGGCTGTTTGTGCTGCTGTTGTGGAGAGCAGAGCTCAGTGTGATCACACCAGAGCAACATCAGCCCAGTAGAGGCCAACGTCTTGTGTCACTAAGAGTTAACAAGTGACATTAATTAACAAGAGACCCCTTAGTCAGAGGGAAGAAGGTGAAGGGTCTGCTGAGACTATTGACTCCTCTGCAGCCCAACATCAATAAATCCTCCAAAAAATGTACCAAGTTCTACTTTAAAAATAATTAGGGCTTTCTTTGCCCCTTCAGTAATTTTGGCTGCTCTTGAAAAACTTTATTAGGAACCTTCTTTGAATAACCAGCGTGAATGCAATTATGTCCAGTTCAGGCACATTTGTTCTCATTCCAGTGCTGTCCTTTAGCTTAAATAGCACCTCTCCTGGGACTGCCATGCAATTGTAGTGGTCAGTGTGGAGCCGTTTGTCTTGAGATGCTGTAAGGGATGGTTGGGAACAAACACACCCTTCTGACCAGCCGGGGAGCCCTGATGACAGAGCCTGGCTCTGGTCCTACCATCCAGCCCCACAAGGGATTATCTGAGGACATGCTGGGCTTCTGGCTGAATGGTGGGAGTTTCCATACTCTTTTCTTGTTAGTACTTCTAGAGGCCAGGGAGCAACAAACCGGATATAGAAGATGGTTTCTGGATAGATTACAGGCTTGACTTTTATAAGGTAGTGCCACATCATGCAAGGCATTTGAGAAATTAGTCTGTAGGTCTGAGCTTATGCACACTTATTCTGGTTTTACACCAGAGCAGGATCTAAGTGCAGGTCAGACTTAAGCCCTTGATCTTCAAGAGATTTAAATCTCCAAATTCAGAGATTAACATGTGACTTCTACTTTTTCTGATCTATCTGTCCTGCCAAGGCACAAAATCATGGCTCAGGCATCAGCATTATTCCAGGCTCTGAAAATTGCTTCCAAACTTTCCACATTCAGTCATGCTCCTGCCAGCCTTGCCAGAGGTTCTGATGGTGGGAGCTGCAAGTCTGAAACGTGACTTTGGAAGAAGTTTGTTTGGGAATTCCTCTCAATCAGAAGTCTGGGCATATTGCAAAGATGACATGTCCTTAATTCCAGCTCTGCTACCCCCATTTACAGATAACAGATGATGAATTCTTTTTCTGAATGGCAACAATGTATTTTTGTCTTCTTCTTTTTTTTTCTTTTTTTTTCTTTTTTTTTTTTTTTGTCTTTTTTTTTTTTTTTTTAATGCCATAATAACAGCCTGGAAGTGGAAATTGGACAAACCATCACTTGGCACTGCAGTATCCCACTCTAGCAAATAATGTTCCTGGGTTAATGCCTGTGAGAACAGCATGAACTGATAGTTGAACAGCAGACAGATTCATGCTGTCTGCTTGTGGAAGCAAACTGAACTGCACGTACAGCCTTGTCGCTCGTCTGTCTTCCGATGGGTAGGGGCAACCCTGCAGGCCTACAGTGTTTCAAAGAAACTGTGGGAGATAAGAGAGAAAAAAAAGATAAATGGGGAAGAGTTGAGAACAGAAAGGGAACAGAGAAAAAAACAAAGAGAAAGGGACAGATAGGGAGGAGAGAGAAATAGATGGAGAATGATTGAGGAGGACAATGAACCCTGATGTTCTCATTGTGGTTTCTAAGTAAGATCAATGACAAAGAAGGTCTCTTCTCAGAAACAATAAACCAGGGCACTGACATGGTTCTTGTAATTCCCATTCTCGGCTGTGAAGAGAAGGCATCCTTGCCTTGCGAGAGAAGTATGCCATTCAGTTGGTGCCTGAAGCACAAACAAAAATTCCTGGTGGCTCCAGGTCTCCAGGGAGCTGGGTTGGGGCTTTTGTTTTAGTGGTTGTTTGTTTTTTCCTACATGTCCTTTTCCTCTTACACAAGTTTCAAAACAGACTATTTCTTAGTTCTTCAGGTGTACTTCTAATAAGAAGTACGGAGCTTGACTTTGGAAGAAAGACTAAAGCAAGAACATACAACAGGAGTCCATGCAACAAAACAATGTCTGCAGTGGGAAACAGGTCCACAACAGTAGCTGGACTTGTAATGCCTGTTTCCTTACTAAAATCTCATTGGTTGCTGTAGGTGCACTTTATGAAAAGTCAAACTTGCATCTTTAATAATCACAATAAACAGCAGCAGAAATTGAAAAAGAAGGTAGTTTAGTTTTAATAATGAGATAGATAATTGCAGAATTTGAACATCAGAGACAACTCAATTTTGAATACCCAAGTGGTTGAATTGGTTTTAAAGACTGAATTTTTAAGTGAGTGACCACTGGCTTTCCCCAGCTTGTAACTTTAAGAGGCAAGAGTTGGAGGCTCTAGGGGACTCTCAACATCCACCAGCTGGTGATCTCAAGCAAAAAGCTAATTTCCAATGCAGATCAGATCACTGCATCCCATTTTATCCAGATTAGTCATGTTAGGAGTGGGAAGGTGGTAAAAAATCTGTGTCAGGACTGAAATCAACTCACCACTACTGTGTTTTGCAATGTTAGATAAGGAAGACCACTTTTTAAGCATAATTTCACCAAAGTATCACTGGGAGCACTTAATTTATTTAGCAGACATCACCACAAGGTCTCCCTGTCTGCATCCATCTCCTGGCATTTTACATATGAGAAGTCTAAAAATAAGCAGTGGAGCCAACTCTGCAATTGAAAATCCATTTACATTTTAAGTCTGATTCCAACTGTAAATCTTAGGTTATATATACAACAGATTAGAAGATGCTGGCCTCACTGTACTTCTCCCTAGCAAGAGAAAAAACATCTGCACAGCATCACTCATGGCTGCTTCAACTCTGTAGGTACACATTTTTTAGATGACATGGTGGTGTATTTCTGCATTTCCCTTAATTTTCACATGCAGCAAAATCACATGCATGGCATTTTCCTCAGCCCTGTGGTAGCTGGCACTCGGGCTAGGGAGACTGATGTGTGTTTTGATTTGCTCTTTTCCCTCAGTTTGACGGGCTACTGCACCATTTCCTTTGGAATCACACTAGCTGGGGTAAAAACCCTATAAGAACACATGGCTGTGAAACCAGGCAAAAAAAAAGCCAGGAATACATACCACTTTCTTTCCAAGCACAGGGAGAGAGTGAAAAAGAGCATACACCGTGCAATAGGCTGCACTAACCCGTCTGGAGCTGACTCCCACAACACTCTGACCGTACTCTGGGCCCTGTGCTCCTCACACCATGAGCGACAGATGAGGGGTGACAGTCCTTCCACATGGACAGCCAAGAAGACCCTTCCCAGAGCCCAAGCATCCTTACTCTGGAGGTTTAACTGCCAGCAGAGAAGTTCATGGCCCTTGAACCATAGCTGTTGGGAGGGGAGCTCCTCCACCACAGCTGATGCTGCAGCCAGAAGCATTCCCATGCCTAGGGACCCTGGTGATTACTGGGGTTAGCGACTGCCCAATGCACATCTGGCAGCTTGCAAGGTTTTTAAACATATTAAAAGGAAGCTGAGGAAACTGAGTGAAGGATCTGAACTTATGCTGAAAAAACCCACAACCTAGAACAGGTTAATTCTTTGATTGTTAGCCAAAGTATGTGATGAGTAAAACTTAAGGGAAATATATTCTTTTTTGTAACGTATTGTCAGCAGGATCAGGCATGTACAGACACTGAAAAGGAGCATACATCATATGCTGCTTCTCCACACGAGATGACACAACAGTGTGATACCACTGGGAAGGCACAATCAGACCCATTACTTCCATTCAAAAAGATCACTGCCAGAGAAAGCAAACCCAGAGAGCACAGGATTTATTTAGGCACTTACCCATAATTGCTTAGGGCTGCCTTCTCCTGCTGCCAAGGGTCTGTTATCAGGCTGTGTCACACATGCTACTCCACAGCACCCAGTACCCGTGGTTAGGTGACATCAGAAAGTGCTCGGCAAATGCATCACAAATGCCACACAGCCCCACAGCCAACCTTGGCCTGGCTTAGTTCATATAATGGTAAGGGTGTAAGGGTATAAAGGGATTCAATTCTAGAGCGTGAAGGGTGTGAGCTTGGAAAAACATTAATTAAAACATCAGCTAAAGGATTTTAAAGTTGGTTTCTAATCCTGCAATTAATATACTAGGACAAATTATGCCATTTATATGACATCCAGAGAAGGAATTAAAAACTTTAGAGAGGAGCATTGTGGTGAGTGTAACACTTCAGCTCTTGAATATAATGGAGAAGCAGTTGTTTTCAGTAGTGCTTACACTGTGGCTGTGGGTGACTCTGAGTGTCACCATGCAGCAGTACAGGAAAAATGAGAGTGGTAAAATGGTTCTCACGCTCCACTCCGCTCTCGTGAGACCCCACCTGTAGCCCTGTGCCCAAATCTGGTGCCCCCAACACAAGAAGGACGTTGAAGAGAAGGACATCCCAGAGGAGGCCATGAAGATGATCAGAGGGCTGGAGAACTTCTCCTGTGAGGACAGGCTGAGGGAGTTGGGGTTGTTCAGCCTGGAGAAGAGAAGGCTCTGGGGAGACATTATAGTGGCCTCCAGTACCTTTAGGGGGCTACATGAAAGCTGGGGAGGGACTTTTTACAAGGGCTTGTAGTGATGGGATGAGGGGAGATGGCATCCAGAAGCTGGATGAGGGTAGATTTAAATTGGGATAATAGGAAGAAATTCTTTCCAGTGCGAGTGGTAAGAGACTGAAACAGATTGCCCAGGGAAGCTGCGGATGCTCCATCACTGGATGTGCTCAAGACCAGGTTGGATGGGTCCTTGAGCAACCCGATCTAGTGGGAGGTATTGCTTCCCTTGGCAGAGGGGTTGGAAATAGATGACCTTTAAGGTCTCTTCCAACCCAAACCATTCTATGATTCTACAAAAATGTGCACCAGAGTCTTATAAGGTGCTATGTGGTGAACAGAGAAAGCTTCTTTCTTCCTTTTGGGAAGAAGGAAAAAATGAGAGATTTAGAATTATATTAATTTCACTAGCAAATTGAGAGACCGGATTACCCTTGTACCCAACGGGATGTACATGG
Source organism: Todiramphus chloris collaris (assembly GCA_025345505.1). Lineage (NCBI taxonomy): Eukaryota > Metazoa > Chordata > Aves > Coraciiformes > Alcedinidae > Todiramphus > Todiramphus chloris. Next base: position 277,744 of record JANVCC010000261.1, read on the forward strand.
AAGAGAAAGCACCCAGACCCACCAGACTGACTCCTAGGCCATTGTTTCTTGATGAACCAACCTAACAGCAAGGACTGGGCTTCCTGAACAGGCAAGAGTCACATTCAAAAAGCTAAAGGCATTGGGTATTTAAGAGCATAATTAAGGCTAATTCAGATTCAGGCAGGAAGGTCACTTGCTCTGAGATTTGTGTTGCACTTTCCTGGCTGCCACAGGAAAGGAAAAAAAAGCCTTACCAAGAATATTGGTTTCTTTTGTCCTGTTCATTGACATTTGGCTTTTACTTTCTTCCAAAATAGTGCAGAACAACCTTACATCAAAACATATGTGTGAATGAAACAAAAGTATTGATTTTAATATCAACTGTATCATGCCTTATAGGGAATTAATGAATGTCACTGCAGTTTAGGCAAGAGAAGCTGGATATCTCAATGTTTCTCCCCTGTCAGAAAATGAGGTGAAATTTGTCTCTTATATTAAAAACTCTGTAGCCTGTCAGCAGAGGATTTACTCAGAAGATGTCCATCACTCTACTTCACAGATTCTCTGCAAACACACTCAGTCTCTAGTGTCCTTTCTCCAGGGTAGTCAACCAGGTTGAGTCCCATCTTGTACCGCTGTCATGCAAGACTTCCATGTGCAGCAGTGTTTCACAAAATCAGTTCATTTTTCTTCCCAGCTTAATAGATTTAATTTACTAAATCAAACAGTAATTTGCTATAATAATTAAAACCCAGGCTGTAGGAGATACAGGTATTATCATCAATTTTCTGGATGGCATTTGGCAAAGATTTGAAGACCTGGTGTGGTAAATCACTTAAATTTGGCTTGGCTTTAAACAGATCACTGGTTCTGTTGATCAATGTCTAAATGACTGTTCTCCCCAGTTTCTCTCACTATTCACTACAGATGCTGATGAAGTCTGCTAACCAAAGAGAGGTTTTGTGAGCATTCCTACAGGAACACATGCAAAATACTTTGAGAAAGTTGGCTGGAAGGTGAACTAGAAATATAAATACCCTGAAAATTCCACTAGTTCATTCAGATATTTGTAATCAACTAACTCAATCTATCCTTTGCCTCGTTTACCAAACAGACAGCAGTGGACCAAATGAATTACAGCTTCTCCATAAATAAGACAATGAATAACGAGCCCATCCTGAGTGGGTAGATAAAAGTTATAGAGTGGGATTTAGAAGGACTCTTTGAGCCACACCTTTCCCTCTGTTTGCAAAATCAGCATAAATGTTATGCTACCTATAGAAAAACCCATGAACTTCCATGATTGCCTTGTAGAACTGAGGCAGGGTCTACCAGCCTCTACCTGTGTAAACAGAGGGACAGGGTTAGTGAGAGGTGGTAGCATTGGTTAGCTGCAAACAGCATCATCGGTACTCCAGGAAGGATGATCTCCTCACCAGCACCTCTCGAGATTCCCTGTACTAAATGCTTCCTGCTCAAAAAGCTGGGCTAAGATGGTATGTGCTTTTTGCTCTGCTTCAGATGGTCTTTCTTGCAATGCCTCTCTCCCTGATTTACACTTTACTCATGTGAAGAAGACATGGAGATTTAAAAACCTTTTCAGATCCAGAGTTGCAGCAAGAAGTTCTACTGGGTGCTGGTGAAACAGAAATTATTCTTTCAACCCTGAATTGTAAAGAAAAGCCCTCCCATGGCCATGTTTAGTACATCTAGAATCTAATAGATATCTGACTAATCTCAGGAACTTGCAATCCTTTGATAAGTTGTAACTGTTCCCTGGGGTACCCAAAAGAAATAAATTGCATGTGAAACTTAATCAGGTAAGGATGTGATTGATGGATGGATTGATTGATTGATTGAAAGGTGTACGCAAATTTAGATATTTTATATTCAGGTTAGAAACCACACTGCTATCTGAGCATCCCTGCTGTGAAGAACAGGGGCACCTTAGATTACTAATCCTACTTAAACTAGGGAGAAACATGTTTTTCACTTTTTTTCAGTGGACTGACTTTGTGTGTTTGGCAGCATTTTGCATGTGTGCCTCCATTTAATGAGTTCCCCATTTGCATCTCCTACATGCTCTGAAGTGAGAGAAGAACAACTTGAAAACAAGGAGAAAATGTGCCACAAAGTCATTTAAATTCGCAGTTAGAGTCAAGGGCAAGTAAAGAAAGTGAAACTACTTTCAATCCTTCCCCTAATTTGTTCTTCCCCCAGGAGCCAGAGGAGCTTTTACATGCAGTAGTAAATGTTTACCCAGCTCTCAGGTCTAGCAAAGCACAGGCACTTACCCAGGAATTTTTCTTTGGAGCTACCTGCATGCTCCAGATGGTACTTAAACCTTTGCAGGTTTGCTTCACTCTTAGTTGCAAGCTTTAAGTTTTCAGTTTCCTCAATCCACTTCTGAGCAAAACAAAAACCTTAGAGGACTGTTTTGCTAACAGACCTAGTGAACCCTTGTTTATGAATTGCTTTTATGAATCTGTTGCTATCACAGCCCAGAGCAAAAGCCCAAAGACTGGTTTAAAATCCAAAACCATAGCTCAGTGGCTCAGAGCTTCCTCTGCTGATATAAAGCACTCTCATTTTATTTTCACTATTGTGAAATTCCTCAACAATAACAATCCAGTGGCCATAACTATGCCAAAATATTAGAATAGTTAAGAGAATGTAAGTCTCATGAAGAAGAAGAAGAAGCAGCAAATACCTAACCAGAGAGAGGTTGACACTCCAGGTACTACAGTGCTAGATAGATATCTCAATACGTGCAGTTTGCTATCAGTTTTCAGGAGAAATTCTCTGTCTCAAGACCACAACCAAGTCCCAGAAAAAGTGAACAGGCTGATCAGATTTTTCTTCATTTTTTAAAGAAGCACATAAAGCAAGCAGCCATTTGGAAAAGCAGCAGATATGAGATTATCTTGAGCAAGTCAATTCAGCCACTATTGCTAGGCTACAGCCTGAAGGAAGGATGGGTGTATGCAATGAATGAACATCATGCTGCCAGTATGCTGGTCTGCTCCACTCGCCTGTTGTCAGGAACATGGCACAAGAGAAACACCTGAGATCATTATTTCTGTCATTCAGATGCATACTACCTAATTTATGGTACTTAACTGAGTGCCTAAGAGAGAAGCCGACTTGCCCTAAGCTCTCTGTAAGGACAACACACCACCACAGCATCATTCATCCCACTGAAAACCTTAATCAACCTTGGTTTTATCAGAAGAGGTCCTCAGCAAGGCTGTGCTCCTCATCTAGGCTCCACAGATGACCAGAATCTGGGCCTTCATGAAGGAACAGAGATAGTTATGAGATATATAAGTGAATACAAATTAGTAAGTCTTTTATCCCTCAACTTCTTTCCTCTCACTGTATCTGAGCCTGCCATTACCCGTATCTTTTGTAGAAGTGATCGTGAAGAGAGCAGCTTCAAGGCTTTTCATCTAGGAGGTATCCCAGAAGATAACAGCCTGTCTGCCACTCTCCCCAACGATGATTCTTTCAAGCATTCTTGGAACCAGAGAGCTCCGCTATCAACGAAAGCCATTTGGGCATTGTGGGTGTTGGAGTTCTCTTTGGTCATTTGTTGCCACTTAGCCTGATTCACCTGCTGGGAGTCTAGAGAAGACTTTCCATAAAGGAGTCCCAGCAACCTGCTCACCACATGTCATGGTCATATGGAGTATGAGGAGCCTTTGGAAAGGAGTTGGGTTGCATCACCATGATGGGTTTCCTCATGAGCTGTTTCCAGTACTGTACGACACGTGAGACTGCCTGGACAAAGACAGCTTCTACTGGCAGAGAGCACTCAGAGACAACTGGCAGAAATGTAAACAGTGTGCTGATTCCAAGTCTGTTCAGACATTTGGACTGAACAAGCTATACTGTACTTCCAGGCGGTTTGCCATACTTCAGGAGGGGAACTCTGCTTTAGTAGTTAGATAGACAGTTGCGTTAAGACAATGTTCGAAACAAGAAAACCTCTGGAGCATTTGTTTCACGGGGAGGAATATTGATTGCAGGGCTTTCAGACTGATGGGGTTCTCTAAAGCAGTAAGAGCAACTAATTTCCCTTCTGTTGAATATGCTCGTATGAGCTCATATGCTCAGCTCTCATGTTTTGAAAGGCAGCCAAAGCGACATTCTTTCAGGCTTTAAGTTGTCATAAATAAGGTACAACAGAGAGCCCCGATAGCAAAGTTTATCAATGACATATGCCTTAGTTAGAATTTACACACGCACACAGATGGATTTTCCACTTTCTCTTCAGTTGGCTCATAAAGAATGTCATCGGTTGCCACAAGCTGGCCAGTTCCAGCCACAATCTGACTGAGAGGGTGATAGGAGCCCCCCACGATGATCTAGAATGACATTTGAAAAGAGCAGACTAAGGTGAAACACAGGTCCACAAAGTGCAATGTACTTTATGAACTTCCATTTGGGCATGGAGACCTTACATTTTTTTTACAAAACAAAACAAAACAAACAAAACCAAACAACCAAACAACCTCCAACAAAACAAACAGATAAAGTAGAAAGGGACATAGTAGTGAAGTGAGCCAGCAGATGCAACCCACAGTTTGCTAATTCCCCTTCTGGATGTCCCCATGGGCTTTTTTTTTTGTATTTTAATAAAATCCTTAGGTGTAGACCTTACTTATTTTAACATATTTATTCGAATTTCACTACAGTTTTCAAAATCATGTTTTCCCGTTTTTTCTTTTCTTCATTCTTTGCTGGGGAAAACCAACACATGAGAGCAGCACACAGGGTTGGTGAAGCACCTCAGCTAGAGGATCCCCTCCTCTAACCTGCATCCTATGCTGCAGCACAGGAGAGAAGCAACAGCAACAATTCCTGATATAAAGACTTTGCCCTGATCGTTAGCCTTGGTTTGGGTAGATTTTTGGACTAATTCCTGCTGCACAGCCTCAGCAGGGCTTTTGCAGATTGTATTTCTTGTAGCTTGAATTACAAGTGTTGATTCCTTCTTTTCCTCTTGTCTCTGCATGTGACAGTGAGAAGTTACTTGGACTGGATGAAACCCCAGTTAGGGATCATTTCCTCATTAACAAAGCCCCCTACACAGAGCTATTGGGCAGCCAAAGCATAAACATTTGCAGTGTGGTGGATTTCTTCCATGTCAGGGCAAAGCAGGCTGAGTGTTTGAGCTAAGATGGACTCTCCTTTAGCTTCTCTTTTATTCTTTCAAGGATTCCTTCTCTCCCTCTCCACTGAGGCCAAGCTCATCCTCCAGGTTTTCATAGCTCTGACTCCAGCTGCTTCTTACATCCTACTCCCACTTTCTTCACCGGTGTTTTCCTGGGATCCTTACTTTCCCATCTTCTTCCATTCCACCCCAAGCCTAGAGTGCTGAAGGGCTTTGTTCTCTCACTTTGAATCCATCCTCAAAGAAAAACTAATTTGCAGAAGCTTAAAACCAGCATCAGTTGCCTAACTCTGTCACTGGTTTTTTTATGTGCATCTTTGAACTGGACTTCAAGTTATTTGGGGCAGAGCTGTATTTTACCTGTGTATTGACAAGGAATATCAAAAAGAGGATGACAAGGAGGAAGGAATGAGCTTCAGCAGTGCAATCTACAGGAACTGAATCTGCAAAAAAAATGGTCCAATGTTTCAGCAGCAAAATCACAAAATTGCATACTTCAGAACTCATACCTGTGGGAGATGTGATAGTAAAGAAGTAACCCTAGGCACTTGTGGTATAGAAACATAGGTGTGTGGTCCAGAAAATGCCTTCCTGCATTCGTTAGTAACTAAGTTTGAAATTATAAAGCACTCATGAATAAAAATAAAGGGGTTCCATATCAGAGTACGCTCAAAATGAGAGGTATGTGGCAACAAAATTCTAGATAAAAAATGTCCAAGTAATCCAAATCCTCTGCTAAACTCACAGGAGTGTTATTAGGTTATCATCCAAAAAATATTACTGACTGAGGGAAAGGGCTGTTGTTGATAGACAGCATGACTATTGTGAATAGCAGCCAGATGTGTGACACCTTGCTCCTTAAAAAAAAACCAGATTTCTGTAGTTAGTGGCATAGAGACATGAATTTTAGAAATTCTTTTGGCAACAAAAATGACACATGTTCTCTGCACTGGGATAAAACAAATGATACATGGTAACCACATTTGCAAACTGATACTCAGGACACCCAGATCTTGGTGATAAATTAGCCAAATACAAAAGACACATTTAAAAGTAGCAAATAATATTATTTGAAAACATTTCATGGACTTTTATTTCTGGGAAATACTAATATTTACGTATAAAAAAGGTGTATGTTGGTAGTCATGATGACAACAAAAACACACAGAGAAATAGTGCATAGTTTTAGACACAGGCCAAAAAACCAGTCGTTTTTCCTAGCTCACCACATAGAAGCAATGACAAGAAAAAGAGTCATTGAGCTCCTGAGTTTCAGACTCTTGCAGGTATCTCTCTGCAGTGCATTGTCTGATCATCATGTCTGGTTAGAATAGTACAGTTTGGCTCAGTTAGACAGAGACGAAGGGTTCTAGTTTGGGCAGAATCAGGCCATTAGTGTCTTCAGCATACTGCAAGAGCATACTCTGTGCTCTCGGCATCCACTGACTCCCATTTTTTTCCTACTCAAGGTCAAAACCCTGGTCTTGATCATTAAAGTCATTAGTAGGTGAGATCCATTTCCATTTGAGATATATATATCTATGATATATATCTATATGCAGAGTGTCAGTATTCTAGGACAACTCGGCTAGTAAGTCCCATGTCCCAGGAGTAGAAAAATCAATCATTCTCAGATTCACATGTGAAACAGTCTTCTAGGTGAATCCAGGTAAATGAATCCTTTCTAGGTTACCAAGTTATATGAAAAATGCCACCAAAATATATTGGTGAACTATTTCTGCTGTAACTGACATGACAGAATGGGATCGTATATTACATATTTCCCAGCAATTTATTCAGGAAATCAAGAAGAAACACAGAAACTATTAAATGCATCATGAGATTTAACAAATATAAAAGTTCTATGTATGCTCTGGTGAAAAGAATAACAAAATAATAACACTTTTTTTAATATGTAATTTAAATTTTCCTGAGGGGATATTTTTTGTGTTAATCCAGTCGTACTTTCATAAATCCACACGTTATTAATTACACCTCACAGCCAGTTACAAACTAAAGTGGCTGGTGAGATGCCACCTAAAAATTAAGGACCGAAGGTAGTACAGCTTGTATTAATAATTGTTTAAAAAGTGAAAGTACTTTGTGCAACTTCCCATTGCTGGTTTGGAAATAACAGGTAAGCTACTTAAACTGGGCTAATAAGGCAATTTATCCACCTTTCCTGACAGTCCTTCTACAATGAATGTTGTGCAACCTTGTCCAAGGAGGAAGAAGGTTGAAAAGAAGAGCTGTTGAGCACAAGGGAGGGAAACAAGGTAGAAACAAGCACCAAGAGCTAGGGCACCAGAGATGGGAAACTTCAGAGTCTCCAACTATAGCCTTCTGTAGGAATGAGAGCAGAATCATAGAAGTATAGGATTATTTTGGTTGCAAGAGACCTTCAAGATCATCAAGTCCAAATGTTACCCCAGCACTGACAGGTCACCACTAAACCATGTCCCTCAGCACCACATCTACATGTCCTTTAAACACTTCCAGGGATGGTGAGTCCACCACTTCCCTGGGCAGCCTGTTGCAGGGCTTTACAACCCTTTTGGTGAAGAGATTTTTCCTAATTTCTGACCTAAACCTCTCATAGCTCAACTTAAGGCCATTTCCTCTTGTCTTGTCACTTGGGAGAAAAGACCAACCCCCACCTCACTACAGCCTCCTGTCAGGGAGTGACAGAGAGCGAGAAGGTCTCCCTTCAGCCTCCACCAGGATAAACAACCCCAGTTCCTTCAGCTGCTCCTCATAAGACTTGTGCCAGACCCTTCCCCAGCTTCATTACCCTTCTTTGGACGTGCTCCAGAACCTTGGTGTCCTTCTGGGAGTGAGAGGCCCCAGACTGAGCACAGTATTTGAGGTGTAGCTTCACCAGTGCTGAGCACAGTGGAACAATCACCTCCCTGCTCCTGCTGGCCACACTGGTTCTGATACAGGCCAGGATGGCACTGGCCTTCTTGGCCACCTGGGCACACTGCTGGCTCCTGCTCAGCCGGGTCTCCACCAGCACCCCCAGGCCCTTTTCCTCCAGGCAGCTCTCCAGCCCCTCCTCCCCAAGCCTGGAGCGTTGCCTGGGGCTGCTGTGACCCAAGGGCAGGACCAGTACCTGGCCTTGTTAAACCTCATCCCATTGATCCAGCCTGGCCAGACCCCTCTGCAGAGCCTCCCTGCCTTCAAGCAGATCAACACACCCACCTAACTTGGTGTGAGCTGCAAACTTGCTGAGGGTGCCCTTGATCCCCTCACCCAGATCATTGATAGAGATATTAAAGAGAACAGGCCTCAGTACTGAGCCCTGGGGAACACCATTTGTGACTGGTCACCAACTAGATTTAACTGCATTCACCACCGCTCTCTGGGCCTGGCTATCCAACCAATTTTTATCCAGTACAGCATATGTCCATCCAGGCCATGAGCAGCCAGTTTCTCCAGGAGAATGCTGTGGCCAACAGTGTCTAAAGCTTTACTGAAGTCCAGGTAAAGAACACCCACAGCCTTTCCCTCATCCCCTGAGTGGGTCCCCTTGTCACAGGAGCAGATCAGGTTAGTCAAGCAGGACCTGCCTTTCATAAACCCATGGGCTGACTGGGTCTGATCACCTGGTTGTTCAGTGTGTGCCACGTGATGGCACTCGAGATGATCTGCTCCATAACCTTCCCTGGCACAAGGTCAGGCTGACAGGCCTGTAGTTCCCTGGATCCTCCTCCTGGCCCTTCTTGGAGATGGGTGTCACATTTGCTCCCCTCCAGTCAACTGGGACCTCCCCAGTTACCCAGGACATCTGATCAATGGTGGAAAGTGGCTTGGTGAGCACTTCTGCCAGCTCCCTCAGTACCCTTGGGTGCCTCCCATCCGATCCCATAGACTTGTGTGTGTGCAAGTGGTGTAGAAGTTAAAATGAAAATTCAGTTTTGTCTTGATCAGGATTTTATTCCAAAAGATAGCATTTGGTTTAGGTGGAGTTTTTTGCAATTCAAACTACACAGCTCTTGCCATAAGGTAATATGATCTCTGTTCTATCATCTGACAGAATTCTGAGTACAAAGATGGTATGAGACACTGTTGCATTTATTGCTTTCATCCATCTGGGCTTTCAGATGATAGCATTTAAATCTGGGCTGAAAAAATATTTTCCTTACAACAGTTTCTTTTAAAGAAAATGGTATTAACTCATTTGTTCCCCTGTTAGCTTCCCAGCTAGCACATACTAGAGGATGTAGCCTTATAGATGCTATATGTTTCTAACGTATTGATAGCTAATTTAGGACACTGACTCCTCTTCACATCCAGAACAGTTGTGGCATTTCAATTTATTACTGCCTTACGGATACACAGGACTACTCCTCTGACTGAGTTTCTGATTCCCTGAAGAGAGAGCAGTTTTTGTCTGCCATTCCAGCGCGCAGTTTGGTGTCTCTGTTAGACGGTCGGTGAAGATGGCTTTAAGCAACTGTGGCAACACTGAGTGGCAAGCAGAAGTGACGTGCTGCTGACATCACCGTGGGAACAGGCATCATAGTCATCTCTGCACAGCAGCTGCTGGGGTGATAACTTCTTCAGTCACTGCAGCCAGCTTGCTGAGCTCAATGGTCCGTATCCCAACATGAGCACTAACAGCTCAGCATTGATCTCCCCTTTGCACGAGGTCTATGAGAAAGTAATAAACACTGTTCTAAACTGAGGGAAAAGTATCAAGCAAGAGGCGGTTATAAAATCCTGTTAAATCACAGCAGTAACATTGTGTGTCCTCTTTATCTGCTCCTACCCCGAGAAAAAGAAAGCTCTCCTTTCTGATGTACTCACTGATGAGTATGTTGTACTGCTGTCAATCCCCTCTGTTCACGATCAGTAGCGGTCTTAGTTTAAGGAATATTTGCACTCTGAAAAAGACTCCATTTACTTTGGCAATATCTCCTCAGGACAGGTTTCATTGGCTTTCTACTATCTTTGTAAAAGTTTAAAAGTTGGGTGGTTTTTTGGGTTTTTTTTTTTTGTCATCTGTTCAGAGAGTTCTCTGTTTCTCTTGCGTACAGTGAGAGGTGGACACTAGAATAATCTCAAATGATTTATTCGGAATGGCCCTTTATTCGGATTATAATATGGTTTAGTTTATCAAAATAAGAGAAGAAAAAATAGTGAGAAAGCCTTGTAAAAAAACACAAGTAAACTTTCTTCCAAGTCTAAATGAATAATATTCAGTATGTCACATAGTATACGCAGGTGACTCATCCAGACTGATAGACCATGTGGAGCCTGTTTTCAATTCTGCGGAGAAAGGCTGAGAGAACTGGGGCTGTTTAGTCCTGAGAAGAGAAGACTGAGAGGGGATCTTATTAATATCTATAAATATCTGCAGGTTGGGTGTCAAATGGAAGGGGCCAACCTCTTTTCTGTAGTGCCCAGCAATAGCACAAATAGCACAAGGAACAATGGGTATAAGCTTGAGCATAGAAGGTTCCACCTCAACATGAGGAGGAACTTCTTTACTGTGAGGGTGATGGATTCTGGACCAGGCTGCCCAGGGAGGTTGTGGAGTTTCCTTCTCTGGAGACTTTGAAGACCTGTCTGGATGCCTTCTTGTGTGGCCTGCCCTGGGTGATCCTGCTCTGGCAGGGGGGTTGGACTCGATGATCTGTAGAGGTCACTTCCAACCCCTACCATGCTTCTATGAATGCTGTGAAGCCCCTTTCACCGTGATTTGAAAAGAATTGGCATGGCTCTGACATATACCGCAGGATTTAGGTGGTGTCAAACAGTGGTTTCAGTTACAGATGAAGTGACAAACTGGGCTTGCCTCGTGTCCCCGTTAGGGGAGCAGCATCAGCACCAAGCACAAGCAAAGCTGTCTGTCCATCCGCTTCGCTTTCATTTTCTGGGCAAACACTTCCCTCTCCCGGTACAAAACCGACCTACACCCACACCACACAGGAAAACGTACTCCCATTTATCCTTTTGTATGTTATTTTAAATAATTGCTTTTATTAACGCAATAAATGTAATATTATTTGCCTCTTCCAACATGAAGAGGATATTGGATGTTTGAGCTTTTTCCCACCTACGAACAAGAGCTTGGCAGTGCCCAAGCCTTTTGTCAAACACCAAACAGCATGCCTAGGAGACCTGGGGAGCCACGCTGCGGCTTGGCTTTCCCTCCGCTCTCCGAATTATAGCACAGGCTGAATCCGTGGCAGTTCTTTACCTTACACAAACAAAAAGGCAAACTTAGCAACAGTGGGCATTTTCTAATGCTCCCAATAATTCCAGTCAGACCCTCCCCTTGCACTTTGCCGATTGAACAATTTTCCACTGCCTCCTACATCTGCTCTTCAAAACACACATTTAACCTGCCCCTGCCTTGGCCCAGGCTGCTCTGCCTCTGGGAAGGAACCTGGGACCAAGGAGGACACAAGCGGCTGCTGGGCAGGCGTGGGTGAGCAAACAGCCAGCCCAGGCAACTCAACCCACAGCGTAGGCACGATCCCCTCTTCCAGCGAGGTGGCCAGTGCCCATCCCATCCTGCTGGTGCACGGGGGAGAAAAGCTGGAGCTTCCAACCCACAGAGCTGGATGCAGGAAAGGACTTCTGCTCTTAAGCTGTTAATAGAAATCAAAGTGTATACTGCAGCATCACATGCCATAATCTGGGGACATCCCAGCTGAGCATGTTGCCTTTAGGGGTTCAGAAACAACAGCAGAAGACAGCTGCTGAAATACTGGCGTGGAGAGCCAGAGATAGGCAGGAGGGCTGCCTGCGCTTGCGTTCCAGACACCACAACTGACTGAAAGACAGAGCTTACAGTCCTGGAAAAGAGCAAGATCCATGACACGGAGGGCTTCAGGGCTAAGCTGAATTCCTCATACCCTCCTAATGATTTTTTGACAATTTTCCCAATTATGTTGACCAAACTTGTTCTGGGAAAATGTATTCAGGGTTTCTGAGTACATACTGTATATGCTCTTAGGAAAAAAAACCTCTGTTCTCCTCTTCATTCGCCAAATACTGAAAACTCTTAAGATTACTGAAGATGGAGAGTTAGGAGAAGAAAAAAACAATTGGCTGGTATCTGCACCACAGACCAACTCAGCAACTTAGAAGAATTATTTCTCTTTCCTGAGACAAAAAATGACTACACGTAATCAAACCGAAAGCAATGTTCTTGCTCTGAAGACAGTGTTGCTGCACAAAAAATGGTCATCTGTAACTCAGAAACTCAGACGTGAAGTTCCCCTTACGTGGGGGGTTTCCTCAGTATTGTTAGGCTAGCAGGCTCTTACTGTTGTCAGCCTGGTAGCAACACCTGGGTGGGGAAATACCCTGGTTATGGTACTTCAGCCTCTGCAAGTTGTCAGTGCCCTGGTGTGCGTGGCGAGGTCAACAGAAATAAGAATGTCTCGTCCAGCTTTCCCAGGAGACCATCACAGCTCGGTGACAAAGACAGCATACCAGGGCATTTAGCTAAGAAAAAGCTTTGGGATGAGCTCGTATGTATTTGAATCAGGGCAGGGTCAGCCCCTCCTCACAGCAGAAGTGAAAAAAGGAAGTGATGCAGGAAAATGAAAATATCTTCCCTGCTATTCAGCAATTTTCTGTGCACATGTCCTACGTGCTCTGCATGGTGTCAGCACTGTGCTGTCTTTATACCCTGGCACCATCTAAAAAGGGAAAAACCTGTCACCTGGGGTAGGATTCATCTCTGGTTAAGACCTCAGCTGTCTCAACCAGCCTGCTGTGCTGAACGCAGAGAAACAGGCACTGTCGGGGACACACTCCTCCTCTGCCTTACCCCAGATGCTTTGAGCTGAGGTAACTCATGCCTGAGAGATGAGTCTAGGCCTCTCTCTCCCCGGGAAGCACAAAGGATCAACTCAGCACAGACATCTGTGGGGCAGAGAGGTGAATCCTCCTGTTACTTTCTATGGACGCAGTTCAGGTCTCTAGTGTTGACTTAGATGTGGACGGGCATCCTGCCCAGCTGATGGAGAAAAGCCCTGCTCAGAAAGATGCAGGTCACACAGCTCCCACTCCCACTAGTCAGCTCTGTGTAGATGCCTCCAATACTCTGAGATGTTTACCATGGCACTGGGCACCTCTCTTTAGGTATCTAAATACCTTTTTGTATTTCTAACTGTAAAATAGTCTGTAGAACAGACTGAGGATTTAAAAGCCATTTTCAATATGAAAATTGTGTCGTTCATGGCAAATTTTATGATCACATACTGGAGGGACGAAGGAGAGGGGAGATTACAAATAAATAAGACAATGCTTTCCTCATTTAAATTTATTAGCGGTTTTGTGGGAGGAAAAAAAAAAAAAAAGGAATTGAAGGACAAGAAGGAGGATGCAGGGTTTTTTTAAATAAAAGCCAAAAATGGAATGGTAGCAGATTTTTTTGGATTTAAATCCATCATAAAATTGTACTTGATTTTCTCAATTTAGGGGGGAAAAAAAACTCAATGCAGAAATATTTCCAGCAAAATTACACTTTCCATGATCATAGAATCATAGAATAGTTTGGTCTGGAAGGGACCTATAAAGGTCACCTAATCCAGATTCCACTGCACTGAGCAGGAACATCTGCAACTAGAGCAGGTTGCTCAGAGCCCCCCCTACCTCACCTGGAATGTTTCCAGGGATGAGCCGTCTACCACCTCTCTGGGTAACCTGGGCCAGGGTCTCCCCACCCTCATAGTAAACAATTCCTTCCTTATATCTAGCCTGAATCTACTCTCTTTTAGCTTAAAACCATGACCCCTTGTCCTATCCCAACAGGACACGATAAAAAGATTGGCCCCAGCTTTCTTATGAGCCCTTTTAAGACTGGAAGGCTGCAGTAAGGTCTCCCTGGAGCCTTCTCTTCTCCAGGCTGAACCCTCCCAACCCTCTCAGCCCTTCTTCCCAGCAGAGGGGCTCCAGCCCTCCCAGCATTGCTGGGGCTCCTCTGGCCCCGCTCCACCAGGTCCCTGTCTCTGCTGTGCTGAGGGCTCCCGAGCTGGCCCCAGCACTGCAGGGGGGTCTCTCTCTCTGCCCAGAGCAGAGCAGAGCAGAGGGGCAGAACCACCTCCCTTGACCTGCTGCCCACGCTTCTCTTGGTGCAGCTCAGGATATGGCTGGGGCTTCCTGGGCTGTGAGTGCTCTCAATCCCTTCATCCCCCGGCCTTTATTGATACAGGGTATGACATTCCATATTTTCTTATAGCAACTACATATTTTTGACTAGTAACCTTTTCAGACAGAAGTAAATGGGACCTCAGCAGGGCCTTGTAACAATTCCCATAAGCTCAGAGTCTGTGTCCATAGGAGTAATTGACTTACAGAAACAAACTGTACAAGCGGATAAGGGTTATAAAGTAGGTATGTTTATTCACATGCTGGGTGCAAGGGGGATAGCTCCACCTAGCTTGCACACTGAAAAGCGAAATAGGTTCCATTTTATAAAGCAAAAATATACATATACATAGCAATTCTGAGAAATCATTATAATGTTCATACCATGGTTATAATATCACACACCCCCAATCCCACCCCCTGGCACATGGGTATTGCCATCTGGCTGTCGTCCTCGGGGGTCGTGAGGATGAAGGCTGCGGGTCCTCCTTACAGTGTACTTTCGACCTTTCCCTTTGGAAATGTGCCATCCTGGTTTTAACCGGTTTCTCCTTGCCTTTGGCTTTCAGTTCCTCTTCACTTTCTTGGTTAACCAGTTAAAAACAACTGACCTATCCAATCATTTCATCCCCAGTTGCTGCCTGGGTTACCTTAAGGAACAGGCCACAGCTGTGCAGGATTTAAAGACTATACAAGGGAGTTAAACTATAAAGCTAAGGAAACTTAAAGAATTAGTTAAGAAAACTTAAAGAATTATGAAGTTTGACTCATCATCTCCAGTGGAACAAGAAGACCTAAGTGCATTTCCCTCTTTGGTGGTGAGAAACCAGTGGTTGAGCTGCTGGGGGAATTGCAGCCCACAGTGACTAGAAACGGATGATCAAAGGGTGACTGAGAAAGAATACTGCATGCGTGGGGGGAGCTTCGCTCTGCAGAGGTGGGGATCTTCCCTGGTAGACCAGTGCTCCCCACCCAGTGAACTGGGATCGGCAGGTCTCTGTGCCGAAGGGGAAGCAGCCTGCCATCATCAAAGAACATCACTTTGTCTGTCAGGGGTCAGACACATCCACTCACTGCAACACAGATACGTGGTGTTGGGAGATTGAGGAACAAAGGCAGCCTCGCACCCAGGAGCACAGTGACAGTCGAGACAGGCCAGCTGCTTTGTCTCAGGCCAGCCATTTATCACCAGGAGGGGCTGGCGGGCTCAGCCAGTCCTATCTGGCTGTACTTTTGGTAACAGAGATCACAAAAGGAATTTCAGCACTGGAAAGACAAAAAGTGAGGCGGGGTTTTCAATTGTTTGCTTCTGGGTGTTTCTGGGTTTTTTCTAGAGGGAAAGGAAAGCAAGCGAAAGGCTCCGGCTTTGATGGCAAAAAGAAGAGCAGAATCGAGAAGCAGTGGGAGAAAACAGTATCTGCAAGTCAGTCTTGAGATGGCCTTGCGAGTCCTGGGAGGAGGCTGACGAGGAACGTGTTTGGGAGGATTTATGGCTGGACACGACACAGGCAGCGTTCCCAGCTCGTGGCTGCAAGCTTGGACGAGGATGGAGGACAAGGCATCCCGAGCCCGGGAATGGGCTGTCAACCGCCAGGCCTGGGAACTGCCATTGCTCAGGATAGCTAGAAACTGCGGTCCTTAAAGGAGCTGAGAACACTTCACAGTAAACATATGTTCATTTTTGCACGGCTACTTCGGACATTTACCACTGTAGTAATGAATAAACTCCCACTGGAAGTGACTCAGAAAGAGGTTCTGCAGGATACTGTGGTTAGGGCTGAGGCGGCATTAGTATAGAACCACCTAATTACCCTTCCCTCGGTGATTCTTCGGTGGTTGGCGGTGGCTGTGAGGTGGCTATCACCAGAAAGAGCCGCCGCGTCTGCCGCTGCCCCACACGTTAGCTCTCCCAGTAACTGCCGCCCCGGACAGACACACGGGGCTGCCGCCTCCCGCCCCCTCAGCCGCCTCCCGCCCCCTCAGCCCCTCCCTCCCGCCCCGCCCTCCGGCGGCAAGCGCGAGCGGGTCTCGGGCCCCGCCCCAGGGACGCCCGAGCGCGTGGCCCCCAGCGGCGGAGGCGGGGCGTCTGCAGGCCGCGCGCGGCGCTGTCGGAGGGAGATGGCGTCATCGGCCCGCGCCGCCGAGCGGCGATCAGCCGCAGCCATGTCGCCGCCGCTCTTCAGCCTGCCCGAGGCCCGGCTCCGCTTCACGGTGAGCCCGGGTGGGGGGCGGAGGCTCCTCCCGCTCGGAAGGGGACCGGGCGGGCGGGAGGCCGCTGTGCGCCGCCTGCCCCGCTCCGCTCCCGCCTCGGCCTGGCCTGGGGCCCGCAGGTCGGGCCGGGGCTGCGCTGAGGGGAGGGCCCGGGCTCGCCCTTAACGAGCGCTCGGCGCGGCCGAGATGAAGCGGCCTGCGCCTAGGGACGGCTCAGTCTGGCCCGCCAAGGGGAGGAGCTCCTATTTAGTGAACTAAAATTAACGGAAAATGAAAGGAAATGATGGCGTAACCCCCGCAGCAGAGCGTCCGTAGCTTACTGTGCTCGTATCTTTCGCGCCTCTACGGAGGGATGCTTTTCTGTTGCCGTTTTTAGACTTGCCTTGTTCGCGCGAGGCACGTCTCAAACCACCGCGGCCCGCCTGTGAGGCAGCTGAAGATGAACGGCAGGGGCTCGAGGCTGCTGTAGGTGCAGCTTTGCTCACAGCAGCATATTCCTCTGCTTTGCTTCGAAATACTGTGTTCACCGCCCTGTTAGCCTGAGCTTGAGCTGTGATGCCCCCATTCTCTAGGAGCTTGTTATTTGCACACCTTATTACAAAGCTTTCTATGTAAACTGACACATGGTGTGTGGCAAATGGATTCCTCATTTTTTCTGCCCAGTGGCAGATAAAGGAAGGAGAAGATCCTTCTGGCTTTGTGCTGTATTTGTAACTTTTCTTTCTTTATGTTTTGGTAGACCTGCACCAGAGAGGCTCTGAATAACAAAAGCATCAAGCCATTGCTGAACACATTTAACCAGATTCCTGGCAGGTATGTGAATGGAGCTTGATTTTATAAGGTGCCTAGTCAGAGAATTTTTAGTAATCTTGTCCCTAATAGGTGTTATTAATTGATGTGAACTGTTTGTATTTGCAGTGAAAATGAAAAAAAGTGTACCTTGGATCAAGCTTTTAGAGTTATTGTAGAAGAAGAAATAGTAAGTACTTTAAACTGCTACAGCTTATCTCTTGATAAAGCTCAAATTTCCGCTTGCAAGTTACTTTAGTATCAAGAAATACTGGTTATTAAAAACATGAATTATGTAGCAGTTATATATTTAAGATTGAATATAGATAACTAAAGGAGACTAGTAAGTAGGGCAATATTTTACAGCTACCACACTATAGCAAGAGCTGTTGACTAAGCCTTTTCCAGTAGTTCTTTATAATTCTTATGAAAGGCTTCTTCATCTTAAAATTCTTCTTCATAAATATGCATTATTCTACAACTGCAAGAGTGGGGTGGGGTGGGTTATCTGTTGCTAGCGTGTAATAAGATTGTCAGTCAGCTGAAAAGAATGATGAAAGGAATGAATTGTTTTTGATGGTATTATTGGAATGAAGGCTGAATGCGGGATATTAATTTTCAGAGGTAAATGACACTCTGCACTGTAGGTATTGCAGGGTCTTTAATAGCTGGAAGCAGTCAAGTAATGTTGCTCACTCAAAAAATTATAGTTAACTGGCAGGTCTGGTTGAACTGATTGTTTGAAGTTTGAAATTTGTTTTAAATATGCCTGCTTGGAAACAAGAATTTTTGTTTTGTTAGGGAGGTTTCTCTTAGGTCAGAATAGAGAAGTTTAATACTGTTTTGTTCATTTAGATAAACAAAGCTCCGTGTGAGAATCTGCTGGCAATTATTTCTCTTGCTATTAATGGAGTCACAGAAGGTGAGCTTCTTCCTCTCAAATCTGTTGGCAGTTTTAGGAACCATTTAGGGGAACTTAAAATCCTGATTTTTGTAAGTCATCCACAGCACTTAGCTCTGATAATATGTGGCCCTGATTCTTGGGGCTGTTTCACGACGGGAATGGAGTATAATATAATGAAATTCAGTTATTCATGTGGCATTTATGTTGGGATCTTTTTGTTATTTTTCTAATAGAGGAAGATGCATGATTTTGGTCCCAGCATAATTAGCATTTTCCATCTTTGTCCTCCACTGTAAAATGCTTAGAAAAGCCCCATCATAATTTCAGGCGTGAGACCACTGAGGCAGAGAAGTTAAATAATTTGTAGGTGTCTGTCAGTTGCTGTCATGGCCAGAAATAACTTCTTCTCAGAGTCTGTGCTCGTCTCCCAGTACTGCCTGTCAACACACCACTGATTTTTAGATACATGAATCTGTTTCTGTAACTGCCTTTTATGTCAGAAATTAGTGTGGTAGTATCTTCTGAAGAGGCTTTCACACTCTGCCCTTTATTTGTTCACATTACACATCAAATACTTGTTTTAGTAAGCACAGCTCAACTACAGATGTGGTTTATGAACTGTAGAGGAACAAAACCTGTAATTATTAGGAATGCAGACACTACCAAACTACAGGGAGTGGGTAGACAGACTTGGAGCACTGCTTTAGCAGTGCTTGACTGGAGGAAAATACTCAACTTTTTTAGATGTGTGTAGTGTAAACTAACTGGATTTCCAAGTCTGAAAGAGCTCACTTGCAGTCTGCAAAAAGATGTGACATTGTTTCAGGCTTGGAGGTCTTTAGAACAATTCTTCTTGATTATTTGTTCTAAGCTAGTGCAAAGCTCTTGTAAAGCTCATCTGCATGTGTGTACATATACAAATATCTTTTTTTTTTTTAGATGTTTTTTTCTTGGTTTGTTTTGTTTTTAACAGTGTCCCTCAATTGTCATGCATCTTTATAGAATTTCAGTTCAAATATGATGAATAAAATATTCCCTCTTCCTCACAGGTATCTGCACTGCGTCAACACCTTTCGTGCTGCTGGGAGATGTTCTGGATTGCCTGCCTTTAGATCAGTGTGACAAAATTTTTACTTTTGTGGAGAAAAATGTAGCTACTTGGAAATCAGTAGGTATTTTTCCAAAATGAGATAGAGTTGTGCCAAAGCTTCTGTCTACCTCAGCCTTTTTTGCAAAGAGATTTAACTTTCTGTGTCTGTTTCTGTTAAAATTGTAACATTGAGCACATTTTGTTTTGAGGCTTAGAAACGTCTGGGCAGCAGAGATCAGAAAAATAATAGTAAAAGAAATAATATTTTTGATGTTTTATTTCTAATCCCTTTCTCTATAGGATATAGTGTTTGTCACATTTAAAAAACCAGAAATTTAACTTCCTATGTGCAGTTTGTAAAAGTATCTTCTCGTATTATTCAGCTTGTTCCTCAGAGCTGCAGGAGATTGCTCCATCTCCAGCTTGTAGGGAAGGAAGTTGTCTTGGACGCTTCCTCAGCCAGCTTTCTAGTACAGGCCTACAGCAACGGTGACTGTGCTGCCCTAAGATATTTTTGCTCTTGAGGGACAGTCCATGTTTTCAGGCTTGTGTAAGAGCTTTATGCTCTTGCTGTGCCGTGGTGCTGCAGCCGGAGAGCTGCTGTCACAAGCTGCTGAGCCGCTTGTGCAGCACGTGCTGTTAATTAAACAGGAAATTCAGGGTCTCGAGGAGAAATCCTAACCTGCCAGCATTTTATTCCAAGCTCACAGAAATTTTGGATCTCAGTATCCTTGGTTTGCTCTTTGACAGCAGTGCCAGGAACACAAGTGTCAGCATCTCTATAGGTAACACCTGAAAGGCATCATTCCATTTTCTCTGTTTTCCTAACCTGGATTTCCTACCCAGAATTACTGCCCATAGGCATTCTTTCAGACTTGTTTCAAATAACATGTGTCCCCAGATGTATTCAGACTGTTTTTATCGTTAATTTAAGTTTCTATCAGTTTCTTTCTCCTACTACCAGATTACTAGTACTGTGAATGCCCTAAATCTTTCACCTATAGCTCTGTGCTTATGTGCGTAAATAATGCACAGAATAATAAAGGCAATGAATGTAAAAATTAGAGTGTTCCAGGAAGAGAAACAGTGGAGGCTGCTCTTACAGTTCACTGTCATGTGTTTGGGGTTTTTTTTCTGTATGGAGGCTGGATTTAAATGTTTTATGCTTTCTTGGAATTTGTGTGACTGCTTGTTTTTATGTTGCCTTTTTGTGAAACCTGCCTCTTATTTAAGGGGAGACTCAAATTTAGAGTTAACAGCTGGAATGGCTCATACTTACTCATGGCTTGTGATTGAATTAAAATCTGCTTAAAAAGATTTGATGATCTCTTAATCTAAATATCTTTATTCTCTTTCAGAATACGTTTTACTCTGCAGGGAAAAATTACTTGCTACGAATGTGCAATGGTGAGTTGTAGTTTTTCAGGGGGGTGGTGAGGAATTGAAGTCCGAATCTCAGCAAATTAAAGTGAGTTTAATAATTTGATGTGTTCCATAAGCCGTAAAGTTAAAAGGCAGATTACTCAGCAGCAATTCATAAGTTTTGCTGATTAATGCAGAAGTTGTTCTGACCTTAGGGAAATCTCTTAATGGAGGTCGTTACTGAAGAACATCTGAGAAATATTTATTCCTCAGCAATGAGAAGACCCATATCAGAGGCTATACTTCAGTAGAATTAGTTTGAACTTATATTTTTATTGCTTTTGAAGATGTTAGGAGAATTGGTAGAATGCATTTGGAAAAAATACAGCTGATCTGAGGAAGTTACTAGCACTCAAATTTACAAATCTTTGTTTCCTTTCATTGGCCCTGTAGGTCATGTAAAATTAGCGAGTCTTGGATTCTAGTGCATGAGGAATTGAAAGAGGGATAAATGCTAATATTCTTTCCTTCTTACAATTTTTAGACCTCTTAAGAAGACTGTCTAAGTCACAAAACACAGTCTTCTGTGGAAGAATTCAGCTGTTCTTGGCAAGGCTATTTCCACTTTCAGAAAAGTCAGGTAAGATTTTTTCCATTTCAACACACTTAACATCTTCTAAGTTTATGATGGTTGCAGACCAAATCCAGTATCTTAGTTCTTGTCTCTGCCCTTGATACTGTTTGAAATCACAATAAATGAAAGTCACAAGTTGTGAATGCTGTTTCTGAGAATTTAATATCAATGTCTTATGAACAACTAACTGAGTAAACAGACTTGTGAAGCTCACAGATTCTAATACTGACCTTTTGTTTTTCACAGGACTTAACTTGCAGAGTCAGTTTAACCTGGAAAATGTCACTGTTTTCAATACCAATGAACATGAGAGCACTCTAGGACAGAAGGTGAAAATTTCTATGTCATTTTGCACTCATTCTGCATTAAATATGTCAGATTGTACAAAAATGTGCTTACTGTGTGGAACTGTATGTTCATAATTTAGTTGTCTTTCTTCCAGACCAAGCTGCTGATTCTGGAAATAGGCATGTTATCAGGTACATTAAACTGTGCAGACTTTGAGGGGTACAAAGCTGATTTTATTGTAAGAAATAAGCTGTGTTGCTGTACTAAGCTCTCCCCACAGCGTACAGAGGATAGAGCTATTCCTCCATCTTTTTTCAAGAAAGCTCAGGCTTTTCTGATAGAATTTTTTTGCTACATTGCAAAGCGTAGTAAGGTGTTAACAGGAACTTGTTGCACATTTTACTGGGTTAATACTTTAGAGATCTTTTGAGTTACCTTCTAAGCTTTCTGATATAAAATGTGATAGAATCTTTAAAGTAAAGAACACTGAAAACTGTGGAAATTACAGTGGCATTTCTGTAAGTTTAGAATTATTTTTTTCCGATTAGCACACAGAGGAGAGAGAAGAAGGAATGGATGTAGAAGAAGGTGAAATGGGAGATGATGAAGCACCAACAAGTTGGTGAGCTTACAGCAATTTAAAAAGTTGGAATTAAACTTTATAAAGTGGATGTAAAGAGCTCTTTGGGAAATATCCTTAAATGTTATACTCGGAATTCTCCTTATCTCCTGCCCTCTCAAGGTTAGATACAAGAAGCGTCTTAATCTCTTGAATTGGAGTTGCCTGGAAGAGAAAGACACCTACAAGTTGTTTGAAAAAGTTACATCCCCTGGCTGAGAACCACTATTCTCTCCTTTTGACAATTTTCCCAGTTATCTTGACCAAATTTGGAAGATGTATTCATGGTTTCTGAGTGCATACTGTATATGCTTTTAGGAAAAAAAAAGCTGTGCTTCTCTTCATTCCCCAAATACTGGAAAAACTGCTAAATCCCTTCTTACTATTTTTACTTTTATGGTGAGAAAGTAGCAATAGACTGCATGGAACGCACCTTTAGGGACAAATTCTGAATTACAGATTTCTCTGCAAGGGCTCAGTATTGGCTCATTATTTCACTTACAAAATGATATTTTCTGGGTTTGCGCGTTCCTGAGTAGACTTGAATTTAATACCTTGCTTTGGATCATTGTGTTTTGGTTTTTTCATTGTGTGTTTTTTGTTTTGTTTTACTTTTTTTTCCCCAGTTCCATTCCGATAGATTATAACTTGTATAGAAAATTCTGGTCACTTCAGGATTATTTCAGAAATCCCGTGCAGTGCTATGAGAAAGTCTCATGGAAAACTTTTCTTAAGGTAATCTGAGTTCATGCTTTCAACCATTCAGCCTGAGTGAAAACCACCAATTACACGAGTAGGAGAGGGACTGCGTAAGCACGGGACAGTTTAAATGCTAATGCCATTGAGAAATGATGCTGCATGAGGAAATGCATTTTATGGTGTTCTAAAGTGAGCAGATGGTAAGCAGTATGCCAATGTGTACAGTAAATCCCCTAATAAAACTTGGGTAAATCAGTAACAGGAAGACTTCATATGTTGCCACAGTGTCAGAAATACCCTTTCTGTGCATTATCAGCTGCAGAAAGCAGAACTTGTGAGTTTGGGTGTTCTGTTTTGTTGGGTTTTTTTCCCCCCAAGAAGATAAATGGTTCTACTACTCCTACATCTTGCTTTTGAATAGTTGTATTGATCACAGAAGGACCCTAAAGATAATAGGTTTCTAATGAATCACATCTCTTTATAGAAGCAATGATGTGAACATCCCCTTCAGCCATCTGTTTCAGTTTTGCTTAGTATGAATATTGAAGATGATTTATTGCTAAGCTACTGTTTCTTCACAACTTGCCACTCAGTGTTTATTTAATAGTAAGAAACCTGTTGGGTTTTTTTAATCTTCATTCTCTGTGTTCTGGAAATAGGAAGTAAAATTTGTTCAGATATTGTAATGTAAACCTAGTTAATGAGGTTTACATTCTCAGCTTTCAGAACCACCAAAAAGCCTACGACCCTCCCACCCTCATGGTTCAGAGAAACTGAACAAGGCCAGGCTTAAGTCTTTCAGATGAAGTTTTTGAGTTTTTCTTCATTGCTGTTTTAAGACTCTGAATTGATTTTTAAGAGCAGCATGCATATTTGACATTCATGTACTTTTCTTTGTATACATTCTCAACAACTTGAGTTTGAATATAGCACTATCATCATGTGGACCTTTTTCCTCAGATCTTAAACAACAAAGCAATTGTGCACTGCTCACAGCCTATAATGTGGGGTTTTTTGTTAGTGTGTTTTAAATACTCCAAATGCTTAGATGTTCCAAAATGATAAATAACAGTTTCAGTGTCATTTGTGGTGTTCAGAGAAGCCCTGCATCTTGATGGCAGATGGGCCATTTCAGCTGGCTGATAGCCAGTTTACAAGTCGTTTTACTTGCTTGTCACTCAAGTCTAGTATAGCTCTCCAACTGCAAAGATTTTGTATTGTTTTCATGTGTAAATAACTCTGTTTTATAGTACTCAGAAGAAGTTTTGGCTGTTTTCAAAAGCTACAAACTGGATGACACTCAGGCTTCCCGAAAAAAGTTGGAAGAACTAAAAACAGGAGGAGAGCATGTATATTTTGCAAAGTTCCTAACTAGTGAAAAGGTATGTGATTTCTCTTGTCAGAATTCACCAGCTGAGGTTAGAAGAAACCTCTGCCTACTTCAGCCTCCCTGCTCAGAAGTCTCAGCTGAAGCAGGTGACAGCACTGTGTCCAGTTAAGTTTTGAATGTCTCCATAGGTAGACTCCACAGTTTCTCTGGGTATCCCATTACATTGTTTGATCACTTTATTTAGATAGATTTAGTCTATTCTTTGTCGTTTTACTTTCTTTGTGTCTTGCCTCTGCTAATTGATGATTCAAGGAGTTCTGTTTCTGGAATAAAAGTCTGCAGTAAAGGTGACGTATTTATCTCATTTGATTTCTGTTGTTACGTTTACAAAGGGAAGTTAAAAGAGTAAATATTTAAAGATCTGTTGCTTTTTTTTGTCTTCAGAATTAACATTTTCAAAACTTGGCTGATATGCTAAATAAATTTTCCACCTCGTAATGGTCTTGTTTAAAATTGCTGTGGAAAAGAGTCTTAGAGTTTTAAATCCTGTCAAGTCAAAAATACAGCACTCTAATTTAATCCTAAAATTTTTGTCTTCATTTCTGAATAATACGTAACTAACTTCTAACTCCAAGCAGATGACAGAAAAGAAGTCTCAGTGCGGCCTTGAGTTTTGCTTTTCTGGGATAGAATGTAGAAACCCAGCAGTGGATCTCTGTGCAGTTGGTAATAAGAGTGAACGCTTCTGTGGCAGCCAGATCCTTTTGCTGGAGCCAGTACTTCCAGGAAAATGGAGAGAGCTGCCCTTCAGCTATTGAAATATTTGAATATTTATTTTTCCAAAACCTTGTTCACTTGGAAGTGAATGTTGTTAAATCCAATAGTAGAAAACTATTTGAACAAAAAAATGGGGGTGCTTTTACTAGCAGTTCCTCATGCTTTTGAAAATTTGGATTTCAGTAGAAATGTTGATACTCTGTCCTGTATCGTGCTAGGTGAAAGTTTACCTCTCTTAGTACCTTACGTAGCACTGTCCTGAAAACACAGGTGATACTGTCATGACTCTCCATCATCTTGTTGTAAAAAAAAAACCCAACAAAAGTCTCCATGGAGTTTATCTGGAAACGCTTGTTGGACTTTTCACTTGTGCATGTTTAGTCTCCTTAACGTGTGATTCTTATTTGTTGTTGTTTAGCTGATGGATTTACAACTGAGTGACAGTAACTTTCGCCGTCACATCTTGTTGCAGTACCTAATACTGTTTCAGTATCTAAAGGGACAAGTCAAATTTAAAAGGTAATGTGGAATTATTTTGTGTTTTGGAGATGAGGATCTAAGAACCTAGAGATAAATCAAAGTATTTTAAAAGGGGTCATGTCTGCTTTTCAGAGGCGCTTGTGAAACTTGCGGAGGCTTGGATTGGTAAATGCAGGGTACAGCTGAAGTTATTTTATAGCAGGAAAGCAGAGGTCTCATTCTTGCCTTTCTCTGTTCCTTTCTGTGTGATTCTTCATCCTCCCTTGCAGTGGCCCTGATGTTTGTTAGACTGGCTTAACTTTGTGCTGGTTACTAAACCAGCAAAAACAGTCAGCTTGTCTTTGCAGAGTTGGCCTTTCTGCCAAACTGGTCAGTTGAGTGGGGTCTCGGATAAGTAGAGGCCACTAAAGCTTGCTTAAGGTGAGTGCTGGCTCTGAGGGGAGGAGTCTCTCTCTTTGTCAGCAACAAGTTGTCAGACCAATGCAAGCTGCACATGTACGTGGGATCATGTTGAATCTGTATTAACTTTGTAATGTGGCATTGGTTGCTGGTTTGGTTTTTTCCCTGTGTGCTACAGAATTCCATCTAAAATAGAAAGAATTAACAGTGGTGATTATTGCTTTTATAGATTAATGGGGTAGAACAAAATTCTGTCTTTTCCTACTCTCTAATGTTACGCTGAAGGAAATCCAGCCTCTCTGTTCATTGTGTATGCCCTTGACCATGTGTGCACAGAGTGATTAATGTTTGAGGCGACTGTCTTTCACCTGCAAGGTACTGCTTTTCATAAACAGATCTCTATGAACTTTGCAGACAGATCAGGATCATTATTCTCATTCTGTACATTAATAACCAAGACTGTCTGGTGGCAGAGAGGGAATAGAATTCAAGTCTTCTAAATGGCAGTTCAAGCCTGTAAAGGTGATAGTCATTTCAATGACAATTCTTTGAAGTATTCATTAAAAGTACTCATCTATCAGTGGTTGAGGATGGTATGACTGGTATAATGGTGTAGTATAACACTTGGTGCAGTTGCTGTACAATAATATCAATGATTCTCTTCCTTACAAAAGGTGAGCTGCTTTATATCCTATTAACTAAGTCAGGCTAGCTCTAAAAGTCTCATGTTGTTGACTTAGATGACTTAAGATTGGATTAGATAAGTTTAGATCATGTTTAGATTTGCTGTTTAAGGTACCTAATGCTTCATACGAAGCTGATTGGTGTTATATAGCTTTTGAACACTGTAAATGGAATGTTAATGGTTATTCAAATGGATTCTTCTTGAACTAGTGAAAAACAAGATTAGATTCTCATCTGATTTTTAATGTGTTTTTAAAAAGCTCTGGTCTTGGGAATGAAGTGAGGCATGTTGGATTTACTTCGGTATTCTTTTCATTTCTACTTACTGATTACATTATAATTTGAAATGTACCAACCAACCTGTTTAATGACTTCAGGTTGTGCTATATAGAATTCATGTTTTGGGATATTCAGGGTCTGTGTTCTGCATACAGCTGCTAGGTTTGTGGTTTGCCTGCAGGAGAGCTTTAGCTGGGGTTAGGAGAGGCTGGGAGTTTTAAAAGTCTTTTTGCCCACTTGCTGTGCTTTGGTGTGATCTTGAATGACACAAATGGACTTCCTATTGGATGAAGCTAAACCTGGAAGGATATTCCACAAGAACATCTAGTGAGCTCCACAGACTTAATGAGTAGTCAGTTCATGGGACCAGACCAGAGCACGTTCAAACTGCTTTCTTCACATCCCCTCTAACAGCCCTCAGAAAGAATGTCATGTAAATGATGTGTCCTCAGCACCTTCTTGATGTGCAGTAAACTCTTCAACTTTTTTAAAGAAAAAGAGGTGATTTAATGACACTTTTTATTGTTTGGGGTTTTTTAAGTTTTTTTATTTTTCGATTCCAGTTCAAACTATGTTCTAACAGATGAACAGTCTCTTTGGATTGAAGATACTACAAAAGCAGTTTACCAGGTTGGTACAGTAGATACTTCTGTAAAGATTACAGAGAAAAACATTTATTGTGTAATCTTGTATTAATGACCTTTGAAGCAGCAACCACCTTTTTCTTTGGTGTTTTTTTTCTACATATTCTACTACAGATATAATGCAAAAAGTTAACTTTTCTTCCTCCCTCTCAATCATAGCTTCTATCAGAAAATCCTCCCGATGGGGAAAGGTTCTCAAAAATGGTAGAGGTAAGTACCTGTCTGAACAAAGTCTATACAGAGAGTAAAAAAGCAGTACTGGTTTAAACCAGCTTTTGGAACATAGTTGACACATCCAAGAGAAGTTTTGTCTCATCTCAGTGAAAAAGGTCTCATTTTTATTTTGTCATCACATTTTCCCCATGTTTTCATTAATGTGCTTTTCTTCCTTCTCCTGGGGAGAAATGGAAATGTGCACACATGTGCACGTGTGCACACAGGAGACCTTGGCTATTGGAAAAAATAATACAGATTTTCTTACAGCCTTTGCAGAAAGGAGTGCTGTGCTTAAGGGCATAAGAATAAGGTGCAAGTGTAATCAAAAAAAGAAAGTTGTCTTTCCTTTTTTCCTTTACTTTGGCTGCACCTATTTTTCTTGTTTAGAGAAGGAGAAATAAACCCTTTGCCACAATTACTGAGGAGAGGAGATACACTGTTTTTGAATAAACTTCATCAGCTGCCTAAGATTATACTGATGACCTTCAAAATAGTGGCTGAAATGCACAGTATTGTAACAAAGTTTTCTCTTTAATTGTAGTAGCTCAATTAAAAGCTTTGGTGTCAACTCTGAAGATGATCATGACTGTAATAATATGCAATATTATGTTTTCCTAGCATATATTAAATACGGAGGAAAACTGGAACTCATGGAAAAATGAGGGCTGCCCAAGCTTTGTTAAAGAAAGGTAACTGTTATCAAGAAGCTTGTTTCTGTTTGCTTGAAATGGTGGTTTGACTTCAGAAAGTGTACCCACGTTCATATATAGGAACGTTAATGATCCACACAAGTTTGAGATTTGTATAGTTGAATATTCCCCTGCACGTGCAGAAGGCTCCTAGATTTCTGCCAGAAGTCTGAAGGTTTCATCATGGCAGTGAAGTGGTGGCTGCTCGTGTATGTTCTCAGGAGAGCACTCCTCACTGCCTCATGGCAGTATTTTGTTCTCTTAATACCAAGGACCCAGTGACTGAGGACACCAGAGTATCTTGTCTCCCCTCCTGCCTTCAGCAGACTTTAAGTTGAGGAAATTAGTGCATGACTTTCTCACGTCCCATTTTGAATTGCCTGTGATGAAACCTTTGGAGTTTGGTTTGGTGAGGCCACATGCTTGGAGTTCTGTCTGACAGTTCTCTTGTGCACCATATTGGCTTTGCCTCTTGGTGGTGATCACTTACCTGAAAGGAAATTATGATGAGGTAGCTTTTGCTGTTGAAAGGTTTCCTGTGTAATTCGTTACTAACTAGTGGCAAAACTTAAACCTGAACTTGATATGTCTACTTGACTGTCTTGAGGTGCACCTGGGGAAGGAGGACTTGCAGAGCAGGCCAGATCATAGTTAGTAGGTGCTGCTGGCATAAATGGGACTTGCTTCTTTTTCTGTATTTGGAGCTAATGCCTCCCTGCTTCCACTTCTAGAATCCCAGTCCTTCTCGGTGCTTTCATCACAATTAACTCGGCACCAAATAAAATGAAATGGCTTAATTTTGTTCTCTGAGTATTACTGGTTTGGTAATAAAGAGCTTTCTGGTTTTTTCTTTAGACCTCCTGATTCTAAGCCAATGAGGCCTGTGAGAAAGAGACCAGCTCCAGAGGACTTCTTAGGAAAAGGACCAAACAAAAAAATACTTATGGGGAAGTATGTTGGATTTTTTTTGTTAGAGGTTTTCTGGGTTTGTTTCGTTAGTTGGTTTTGGGGTTTTGTGGTTTGGTTGGTTTTGTTTGGTTGGTTTTTTTGTTTTTATTTGGTTGATGCTTGGGGGGGTGGGGTGGGGGGTCGGGGAGGGAGGGGGAGGTTGGTTGGTTCTTTCAGTTTGTTGAGATTTTTTTGGCTACTGACTTTTTTTCCAGTCAGTAATTTTCAAATCTCCTCAGTTTGGAACTGCCAGGAAGGAACAGCCAAGGGATATGTCAGTTCTTCTTAAAATTTGCAGTAGGTTTCCTTTCCTTACAGTCATCTCTTCAAAAGATCCCTTTTAAGTAGTCTGTTAGTTGAGGGCTGACAGTTAGTACTCCTTGGATCAGTTTTTATTTGCCATATTTATTTTGCCATCTTTCATGTTTTTGCTTAAAATGTGTCTATGCCATAGGTTTTAACTTCATCCCTGGGCAAAGAATTCTTCTTGGTATGTCCCCTCCAGTGAAAGTGCCATATTTTGCTTGATACTAAGCTCTGAGCTTTTCCACTTGCTTCATTAGGAGAAATGAGAACTCTTTTCATTGTAACACTCCACCCAACCTAGGTGTGAACATTTTGACCTTGTCTTGAGCTTCAGGACCGTGTACTGAGTGTTTAGTAAAATGAAAGTGATAAATTGTTTCATTTATCAAAACAAAATAGCCTGCCCTTAGCTAGTTTGGAAGTAGAGTTTACTGCTGTTTCTGACAGTAGATCAGCAAGAGATTATAATAGAAATTTAATACCTAACTTTCCTACTGTGCAACATCAGATAAGATTTCTGTCACATCTGGGAATTCCTGATATGTATGTATCACAAAGTTTGTATGATATGCTTTGTTATAAAGACTCTGGGGTGAGGATTCTCGTGGCATTGTTTCATGTGTCTGTCTGTAGTGAGAATAACAGAGTAATGATGGAGTAAGGGCTGTGGAGTTTAATGTGTGTTTATGTTCCTCCCCTCAGTGAGGAACTGACCCGCCTTTGGAATTTATGTCCTGATAACATGGAAGCTTGTAAATCTGAGAGCAGGTAGGTATAAAACATGGTTTATCACTGTCTATGGCACCTTACAAAAAAAATTATAGTTATTACAAATTTGTCATCAGGAAAGTATGTAAGGTGATCTCACATGGCATGCCATTTTACTCTGTGTCTGGGGAGAAGTTGGTTGTATGGATCTTTGCCTTAAAAGTTCCCTAGAGTTTTCTTCACTAGTGGTTATGCTATCAGTGATTTTCATTGCTTATTAAAGTAAAATTTACGCTAAAAACCAGCTGGAAATTCCCATGTTGTAGAGTATCATGAAGGAGGATTGCCAAGTCTGTCTCTAGTGAAGTCAGCATGCTATTTGGGTATGATTTTCAAGGAGATGTGTGCTTTGAGCACATCTTTTGAGGAGATGAGCTAGCAGCTGCTGTTCAGTGTCTGCCAGACCTGCTAGTGGTGCAGATGTAGAAAAATACAGTTACTGGTTATCTTTCTGCTTGCACAGCTGTAGGAAATACCGAAAATGCCCTTCTGCTGTTTGTTAAAGATGGTGTGATGTCCTTTTGTGTGGGCATGGAACCTGGTGTGAAAACTTGGGAAAGCAATGGGGCAGTTCCCAAAGAGAACTTTGCTAGTAGTGGCTGCAAAGGCTGGTTGCCTGGGGAGAGGTGCGAGCTGTGCAGGTGTCTGGAGTGGAGGAATTGCTTTTCTGGAGGCTGAGAGCTCTGCAGAGGAGTCCCTTCCTTTCTTGTGAGGCTGGGATGTGCAGGAAGGCCTCTGATGGGAGGCCGAGGGCTGAAGGTGGAGTTGTGTTTGGAACCAAAGCTTTTGATGCCCTTCAATGATTGTATTGTGCTGCAACTTCTTTAAATAAAAAGAATTAAAGAAAACAGCAGCAGCACTCCCTCCCTGGTCAAAGCAAAAACCAACCCTGAAACTGAGCAAAGGGAGATAAACCAGGACAATGCACGCTGTGGTAAACAGGAAGGAGAAGTTCCCTGGGGATCTGGATTCAGTTCCAAGTTTTATTATAAACTTTGAGACTGAACATGGTCAAGTGACTGTAACATTCTGCTTTGATTCCTCACGTCTTCATTCAAATGCAGGAACATTTCCTTATCTGTCTTCTTTTTAGATAGCTCCTCATGGGATAAAATCAGTCAAGGTTTTACGCAGTGCCGAGTATATCATGATTCAAATCAGATGAGTTTTCAAGATGCTGGCTTTGGTTCCAGTAGGCAGTGATAAGAATACACTTAAACATGCACGGGGCACTGCTTTCCTGGGCAAAATGGTTTCTTCAGAATGAAACTAAAGTGAATTTGTAGCCCAGCGTGCTTCTCGCCGCCGACTGCTCACTAGGTTCCCGTGTAGAAGCAGATGTGTCACTGTCAAACAGTAGGCAGGAGAAATTCAGATCACTAGGAGATTTGCACCACTGGTAATCTTGACTCTCAGTAACCTACAGTCTTGAAGTAATCTGTATTTCGTGTGTGTAGTGTTCAGAGCAGCACGTTGTCCCCATCATTGTAAATATTTCTTTCATGTTTTCGAGGTCCTGGTTCCTTAGGTACTGGTTTGAATACCTTTCAGAAGCAACTGCTAGCTATTCTGGGAACAGGAACATCAGTCACCTTTTAAATAGGTCCCCTATGAACCACAGATGCTGTCTTTTAAATCATAGAAGAGCTGAGGTTGGCAGGAACCTCTAGAGATCACCTAGTCCACCCTCCTGCTCAAAACAGGGTCAGCTAGAGCAAGTTGCCTATATCCTTCTCCACTTGGGTTTTGAATGTCAGTCCGAGAGTGGAAGTCTTCCTGGGCAACCTGTTCCAGTGCTTGGCCACTGTCACGGAAAAGTGGGATGTGGGTTTTCTTCTGATGCTTAAGTCAGTACAAATTTCTGGGGTTTCAGTTTGTGCCAGCTGCTGCTTGTACTTTCACCGGACAGCACCGAGTCTGACTCTTTCTTCCTTACTGCTCCGGAGCATTCTCTTCTCCAGGGTAAGCAGTCCTAGCTTCCTCATCCTCTCCTGGGATGGCAGGTGCTCCTGTCCATGCACAGCCTTTTACATGGACTTGTGTCTCTTGTGATGTGGAGCCCAGAACTGGACCCAGCACTCCAGATGTATCTCACCAGTGCTGAATAGAAGAAGCAAAGGATCATTTCCCTTGACTTGTTGGCAACCCCCTTCCTAATGCAGCCCAGGATGCCATGGGCCTTCTTTGCCAGAAGGGCACATTGCCAGCTCATGTTTGTGATGGTGTCCACCAAGACCTTTTCTGCAAAGCTGCATTCCTGCCAGTCAGTCCCCAGCCTGTACTGGTGCCTGGGGTTGTTCATCCCCATGGATAGGACTTGACATTCCCCTTTCCTGAGCTTCATGAGGTTCCTGTCAGCCAGTTCCTCTGGTCTATTGAAGTTCCTGTGGATGGCAGCACAACCCTCTGGTCTATCAACCGCTCCTCACAGTTTTACGGTGTCTGTGAACTTGCTGAGGGTGTGATCTATCCCATCATCAGTAGGTCCCTAGTGAAAGTGGTGAAGGGGACTGGCCAGAACATTGATCCCTGGCATGCACTAGAGACAGACCTTGGTGCCGCTGACCCCGGAGTTCAGATGCTTTTCAGGCCATTTCAAATAAGTCACTTTCTCCTGATGCCTGGAGACTTTGGACCTGTGTTGAACGTACTTTAACTTTCAGCAGAAGGTGTAGGGATCACCATGGAGGGGGAAATGCACATGTCTGAGCAAGTCAGGGAGCCACCAAGATGGGATCATTAAGTACAACATTAAGTGCCTAATATTTTTCCCCCTCTAAAGTTTGTGATCATAAATAGTTGAAACTGGGGAGTGATAGCAGCCTAGCTTTCTCTGGTAGCAGATGAAGCGGAAATGGGGGGGGGTAAAGAGGCCATTTTTTACTCATCCCATCCTGTCAGATTGCACAAAGCTTAAGAAACATTTTAGACTCCTGGGCACTTGAGCCGTGCAAGTGGCAGCATGTTTGTGATGAGCTCAGTCAGTTGGGTATTTTTGTGGGAGTCTAATTTCCTGGTTGCTAGCACTCGTGTGAAGTCCTTTTTCACCAGATGCTGTTGACAGATGTTTGTGGCACCAGGTTGAAATACACAGGCAGTGCTCGTGACTGCTAGCACACCTGGGTGGTTATGCAGCAAATAATTTCATAGCAGTGTGTTTCAGAAAGATTCTTTGCTTATTTGCTGTCATTAAATTTGAGTAGGTTGGGGTTTGGATATTTTTTCTTAGAGGAATAAGCTTGGGCAGTGTGTCAAGGGACTGAAACTCAGCTATTTTAGAGTAGATTGTGAAATGTGTTAAGCTCCTTCTTTTATTTTTTTTAGGGAATATATGCCAACGTTGGAGGAATTTTTTGAAGAAGCTATTGAACAAGCAGACCCTGAAAACATGGTTGAAAATAAGTACAAGTATGTCAGTCTTTGTGTTTCTCTTTAGATTGATCTCTCTAACATTTGGATTGCTAGAGAAAACAAACTGTTCTCTGCATCGCTAATATCTGTGCAGGACTCCAGTAGTGTACTTAAAATTTAGAAATTTGGGCAGAATTATATCAGTAAATGCCCCAGACCTTTTTCTGTGCTTTTATAGGTGTCAGACTGTTACTAACCCAACTTGTATTTTATTCTAGGGCTGTGAACAATTCTAACTATGGGTGGAGAGCATTAAGGCTTCTAGCACGCAGAAGTCCCCACTTCTTCCAGCCAACCAACCAACAGTTCAAGAGTTTACCCGAATATCTAGAAAACATGGTAATCAAATTAGCCAAGGAGCTGCCTGTAAGTAATATTATTCTATAATAATAAATACTGAATTCATTTGGCTTCCTGCCTGTCTCTCTGCAGTCTGTTTGGTATCTGGGGAGGGAGGGAGGGAGGGAGCAAGAAAAAAAACAAACCACAGAGTGGGGGGGAAAAACCAACTTGTACACTGAAGTAAAAGTGCCAAATAAAACTGGTGTATTCTGTGAAGATCCCAGTAACGCTGAGCTGAGTAACGTTGACTAAGCAAGTGCTGAGCTTTGCTGTGTATCCTGTGAACAAGCAGCTGTGGCAGTCCCAATGGTGGCAGGATACATTTGTACCTCCCTGCCTGCCTTCCTGGTGCAGTGCAAAGCCCTTTGATTGGAGGTGTGAGCTGGTGGTAGGACTGGTGAATATCAGTAGCTGTGGCTGCTGGCGTGGCAGTGGAAGGGGTAGAGGGTACAGCTGAAGGTGCTGTGTAAAGTGTTACCAGAGCTTTTCTATCAACTTCCTGACTTTTAAAATATGTGAAGAAAACCAGACCTTGTGGAGCTGTGAAGCTAGGGCAGTAATCCTTTGCATGTTCAACAGGACAGGATTGAGGCCGGGCAGGGGTCTTTCAGATCACTTTACACGCAAGGATAAGAGGACTAACAGCTGGGGAAGGGAGCATTTGCTAAACCTTTGAGTTTCTTGTGGACACCAACCCGTATTCTGTATCTGAGACTTTGTCTGTAAAGTGAAACAGCACTGAGGTGTGAAGGTTGGATTTTAATCTATAGCTCTTGTGTTTGTTCAGCCTTCAGCGCTAACCAGATACCAGTAGTGCTTCTAGAAAAAAATACAGGGTGGGGAAAGCTGTTGGACAGGCTGGAGTGTCACTGTCTGCAGTGGCCCTGGTGGTCCTGCTGCCACGTACCAAACGTTACGGCATGGAACAAGTACGTGGACAAGGCCTGTGATTGAAATGTAGGCAAAGAGGAAGCCTTTTGTTCATCTTGGCTGGTCAGTAGCTAAATTGGACTGAAAAGTCTGTTGTGTATTTGTTTGCCACCTTTAAGAAATTTACAAGTCCAGAAAAGTTTGAGGCATTCCTGAGTGAGGAATCAGATTAGCAAAGAAGAATAATGTAAAAATGTTCATTGGTCGTGGTCTCACAGAAAGTTGGTTTGTTGGGAGTTCTCAAAAGTAGGTAGTAAAGTTCAGAGTGAGATGCTTAGTTGTAGTTAGTGTGAGAAGGAAGGTGCCCTTTGAGGTCAGGGGATACTTTCATGAGGTTTTTTTAGTTAATACTGTGTTTTATTAGAACACTTGTTACTGGTGTTTTAGATACAGGAGACTGGGGGATTGTGAATTCTCATACGGGATCGTGTCAGGTTTTCCACTCAAACACATTCCAGAGACAATCACAGAGCTGTAAAATTTCTCTTCAAACACAAAATTCATCCAGTGATGTTTAGTTCTCTCATTGTAGCCTCCTTCTGAAGAAATAAAAACAGGCGAGGATGAAGATGAGGAAGATAATGATGCTTTATTAAAGGAAAACAATGAAAGTAAGATTTGCATGTTCTCAGTCTTTTCAGTTCTCTCTTGACATGAATTGTAGCAGCTGTTTTCCCGTAGTTTCTACTGAGGGCTGCCAGTCCTGGTTCCCCCAGTACTTCTGACTGGAACCCACAATTGTGCCCAAAAGTGCAGCCTTTTCAGGGCACAGGGCACCGGTAGCAACCTCTCAGTCTTGTGGCCTGCATTGCTGAAAGCCCCTCTCAGTCTTGTGGCCTGCATTGCTGAAAGCCTCCAACTTGCTGAAGTTGGGTTAGCACTTCCATTAGGAGTCTCTTCCACCTTCTCTGCTGCACGGTGTGTGTTTACAGCCTTGGGTGTTGGCCTTAAACCGCCAGTGCCGCTGCGTAAAAACCTCCCCTTGCCCCACTTGCCTCTTCCTTCTGCCCTTCCATTGCCATGGGTAAGTGCCTCCCTCTAGTCCCTGCTGGGGTGGGTAGTTACGGGGCTTTGAGAACTGGATATATTCCAACTCTGAGATCTTCACTTCCTCTTCATGTGAAATAACTTAAAGGCAAAAGCTTCTTTGTGTGAAGAGCAGCCTTCCTGAAAAACGTGGTCTCTTGTTCCACTCCATGAGTCAGTCCTTCCATTTTTGTCTCTTGCCTGTAACCCTGGTATGTCGTGCTCCTGAAGTGTCCTTCCCTGTCCCCTGTGTCTGTGAATCCTTCCATCCTCATTCATGCCTTCATCTCCCAGCACCTTCTTGCTTGCTCTTGGCTCCGTCGTGGACGGACGGGGCGCATGGGGTGTGGAAGCCACAGGCCAGATACTGCTGGCAGTTTTGTTGCAAGATGTCTCAGTTGGTGAAAGGCCTCCTGTGGGCCACTGTGAATCTCTCCTCTGTTGCCTTTTTCCATCCTGCACCTGACCTTTCCCACAGTCTCCTTGCCAGCAGTGGAGGTTCTCTCCTCTTCAGCTTAATGCTGCCTGACACAGCCCTCGTGCTTTCACTGGGTTGAATTTACATCTTTAAATCTCCTCTTAAAGCAAAGATGGCAGAGCTGTGGCCAGCTACACACCACTGTGCTCAGAAACAAGGGAAGTGATCTCAGCGCTTTCGTTCTGTTGTTTGTGGTCTTCCCTCCTTTCCCCTCGGTGTAGTGAGTTTAGTTCAGCTAAATGAGTGTGACCAGTAAGCACTGGAATGTGCTGAAACTCCCCTCCGTGCCAACTGGCTCTTCAGATGGCATAAGGGAGAGACAATTATTAAAAATGAAGAATATGATTAATTTATATGCATAAGCAATTCAGCCGATAGTTGTTTTTTAAATTTAGAAGTGTGAAATACAGGTGGTAAGGCCATGGCAAGCTCTCAGTGTGCAAACCCAGCCGTGCCACCGCTGCAGCGCTTGGCTTCCCCAGCAGGGAACAGCATCCCGGGGTTTGTGTCCTGATGCCAGAAAAGGCCTTAAAGTGCTGACCGCCTGTTAACGTTACTGTCTGATCCACAGTCCTGCTGCCATCAGGGACACGAGGCCTCAGTAACTCAGGAAAAGAGAAGCAAACTCTTTTTTGCCTGGGTTAACTCCAAGGAACTAAAATAAGTCTGAAAAACAAATGTTAAAGTTTACTCTGTATTTTAATACTGTAATTGAGTCACATATTAAAAATTACAAGCTGCCCGTCCAAATCCTTACCTTGGTTTGGAGCGGGCAGTTCTGCTGCACTCACGGCTTTAGCAGCTCTCTCTCAAACAGGAGGTAACAGAAAGCCCAAGGTTTTCTGTGTCATGGGCAATAAGGGACATTCCTCTTGAAACCCAGGTAATACATCTGTAAAAATCCCTCTGTGCTCTGAGCAGCTTTTCACAGCTAAAGGAAGGGTGTCAGTCAGTCTGTTAGTAAATAAGTGGGATGTTTAAAATGGGGCAGCTGGGGAAAGATCCAGCTGCAGCCTGGGGCGACATTCCCCGCGTCTCACCGATTCCTTTTCTCCTTTTCCAGGCCCAGAGGTGCAACGGGACAAGCCCATGACGGGTGACCAGATCGAGTCCTTTGCTCACAGGCTCGGGGAGCAGTGGAAGGCCTTGGCCCCCTACTTGGAGATGAAGGATTCTGATATACGGCAGATTGAGTCAGACAGCGAGGACATGAAGATGAGAGCCAAGCAGCTGCTGGTCGCCTGGCAGGACCAGGAGGGGGCACACGCCACCCCCGAGAACCTGATCGCTGCCCTGAGCAAAGCTGGGCTGAGCGACCTGGCAGAAAGCCTCACCAACGACACCGAGAGCAGCAGCTGACTCTCTCCAGATGCTAACTCGGTTGGGTTTGGTGCTGCTCGTTAATTGTGACTGTTCTGACTGTTGTTAATTGTTACTCGTGTTGCTAGGTAACAGATTTTTGATAAGCATTTTATGTTCAGTAAACGGTAAAACTTTTTAGTAACGGTGGTCAGTTGTCCAGATATTCTGAGAAAAGCCTTAGTCTTCCCCATCCAGAAACAGAAAGCTTCATCCTGGGGTGATGGAAACTTAAAAGGGAGGATGCAGAGTCAAGGCAGCTGCAGTAGGAGGGTTTGGCAGCAGCAGAGCTTGGATGGCTCCTGTTGGACAGAGTGGTCAATACACTGCCTGCTGTCTCTGGGTTCTCACATGATAGGTGTGAAGGAGTTCTCAGTCATCGCTTGGGCTGCTGGGAAGCTGTAGCCCATGAATGTTTGAGTGAGCCAACGTTGAGGAAGATAATAGGGCTGTGCTGGAGATGCAAGTCAGGGTGGTTGCTTTCAGTGAGACCTGGTGCCCTCAGAGGGTGCTGTGGTCAGTCTGCTCTCCTGGGGAAGAGCTGGCTCTCTGTGGCCCTTGACAGCTCCAGTATTTTTAGAGGGGACAAGGGGGCTGCTCTTGTTTTCATTAGTAAAACGTTAGTCTCTGCATGTATGGCTGTGTAGGAACTGCCCTGGCAGGAGAAACACGGTAATTCTTTCTATTTGTTTTGTTTGTCCCAGTTCACTGTGATGAGAGGATGGGTTTCGTGTTAAGGCTGTCAATGGCACAAGCTGTTGCCTGCAGCTGGAGCTGTTTCTCCTCAGCCGAGGAGAGCTGTGTAACCAGCTCCTCCTGCTTCATGGCTATTCCTCACAGAATTTGTGTCGTCCAGTGGCATCTAATTGCTGAGTGTTTGTAGGACACTCTTCTCTGCAGTTACTGCTTCAGTTATTAAATCCTACCTGTGACTTTGCAGGGTGGTTCCCACCAGCTCGGCCGTGCGTTCCTCTCTGCTCCCCTCCTTTGCATTTAACTGGGTTAGGCACTCGATTGCTGGGCGCTTCAGAGCAAGCTGGTACAGGACAGGTTTGGGACCAGTACAGCCTCTTACTGCCCACTGCACCGGGTCCAGGGAGTTCTACTCCTGATGCTTCAGGAGTGAACTAGCATCTCAGTGCTTGTGTTCCAGGCCAGGGATTTAGGCACTGAGCTGGGTGGTTCCCCCCACCAGAGTAGCTTTGATCCCTTTCTGTGACCCAGCAGCAGCAGAGTCTTGGCTTATTTTGTGCATGGACAAGTGTAGAGACTTTTTTTTTTTTTTTCCCTGCACCATCTGACAAGTATGACCTCAAAATACCACAGCATGGCTCTGGCTCCAAATTAGACCCACTGTGGGAGAGATCCTGGCAGTGAGGATCCCTATCACTGATTCAAGCCCCCAGCCCTATGGCACAACTAAAGGGTTTGGCAGAGCTGGAAAGGGAGCTGTCAGTGTCAGAGCAGTTGCCAGCTGTGCAGTTACTGCTGCTTCTCCAGGGCTGTCAGTGTCCCTGCTGGTAACTGGTGTAGATTGTCCCCGTGTCAAGCTGTAGCACGGTTGTCAGATGTGATAAAGTCACACAGCTCAAAATCAGGAACAAGCAGAAGTAGCGAAGAAAAAAAAGTAACTTTTTTTTTAATAACTATCAAGTTGCATCCAGTAATAAAAGATGAATTGCTTTCTAGGTGTAGGGCCATGAAATTGCTCAGAACAGAAGGCTCTTCTCAGCTGTCACCAGCAGAGGAACCCTTGAGCACAGGACCACAGAGGATGTAGTTCCATCAGGTACAGGCTGCTGCCCTAACAGGAGACAGAACAAATCTGTGGGGGCCAACCCAAGGGAGCCAGTACTGCGCTGGCACGCCTGTAAGGGGTGGAACTTGTGTTTAAGCAGCATCCAGCTTGCTTAATATACAGGGTTAGGCCTTTGGTGTGCTCCCAGGGGAAGCCAGGAGTGCAAGAACAGCAGCAGTCAGTGGTAAGGCAGAACTACCCAGGAAGGTCAGAGCTGAAGAGGGGGGGGGGCGGGGCCTTAGGAGGGTAAAAGAGGGGGCCTGGCTGAGCAAGGAGGGCACAGTTACACTTGTCACATGTTACTGGTAATGAAGAATAATGGGAATATGGACTAAAGAAGGACTGGGACACGTTAAAAATCAGATCCTCTATGCAGAGGTTGAGGCCCAGTGCTTTTCTGGATGCAGCAAACACCGAAAGCCTTTGCTGCAGGCTCCCCCTAGAGCTGCTGTATTCCTGGGGGGAAGGAGCAGAAGTCACTGTGAGCAAAGCCCAGTTCTGCAGCCACCACACCAAGGTTTATCTGTTGAGTGAAGAGGAGCAGGACAGGAGCTGAATGCACACAGCTGAACCACCCCACTGGCTTTACTACGCACCTGCCCCAAGATGTGCACCTGGGGTGGCCCCAGAAGTGAAAACAAACACGACTCTCCACACTGCCAAGATGTGGAATTTCTTTAATGGAGACACATTGTTGATCACAATTTATTCTGAAGTCATGAGATGCCAGCAACAGAACAGACTGAGTTAGCAGGTCAGGCTGGACAAGGTACTTGATTGCAGCCACAGCCGCTGGCTCTGGGCAGCGGCACTGAATTACACAACAAGGCAACAGTTTCTCTTCTACCTTCCTAACAGAAGTGCCAGGTAAGGCAAAGGATGGACAGCTACTGAACTGTGGTATAAACCATGCAAGAGTAACAAATGTGAGAACAGATGTGTCATAAATACCTGTCAACGTCAGAGAGGAGCAGCGGGGCGGGAAGAGGCTCATTTAAAAACCCAATGTCTTCTGCAAGACACGAAAGCTCTGTGAAGTATCGTCACCACCCCGGCGGGCAGTCCAGTCACCAACTGGTACACGGGTCAGTTTGGAAACAACACCCTCTTCACATGAAAAGGTTTGAAGAAATGATCTATCCACTTACTAAAGCTCTGGGGTTAAAGAAGTGATCAGTAATCAACATTTATTTCACACCTAGGCAGAATGACTGAAACTGAAGAACTACTTCTCAGTTTGGTCTTCGATTGCTTCGATTCTGCGAGGCCCATAGAGTAGAACGTAAGCTATATGCCAGTCTCCACCCCCAGATAACCTCAAAATATCTTCAGGTGTAACAATGCTGACTTTGTCATCATCAAATTTAATCCACTCATCTGCAAGAAAAACAAGAAGATTACTTAGATTTTTATGTACCAGAAGTACAAGCATGCTTAAGAAGCCCTTCAGCGAAAGGAGCTGTGAAGAGTTGCTAAGTGGCAGGTTTTTAGTTTTTTACCTTGTTTCCTTTTAACCCAAGACACATAATGCCCCGAGGAACTCGATCTGCCTTGATGTGTTAACACTGCCTGCAGGTCATAATAGCCACAATTATTAGAACCAATATCTGAAGGAAGAGGGAACAAAAAAAAAAGTTACACATGTCTTCCATGACCAGCTTTGGTGTTTGCAGGGGCAGGGAGGCAGGAGCCAGACTGCAGCAGCTCTGCCAAGCCCCGCTTCCAGCACCCTTCTAACTCGCCCGGGGCCAACAGCCACAGCAGCGTCCGGCCAGGATAGCCCCTCTGGAAACCCGGAGTGCTGCCCATGGCCAGGACATCAGCGTGCACCCTGGGTGCAATGCAAGTGCAGTAAGCTTAAGGCACTAAAACGATGTGCAGTCAGCAGCCCCTCGGGGCAGGGCAGGGTACAGCAGCTCCCCCACCCCCTGCAGTTAGATCCCCTACAGGCTGGCCCAGGCCAAGCCTCCCAAGAAGGGTGTCCCGCTCCCCAGAACAGCCTGTTCTCCCCGGCTGCAGACAACACCCCAGCCCCTCCTGGAGTGCCCCCCTCCCGCCCCTCAGGAAGCACCCTATGCCAGCAATTTGGGCAAAAAGGACCCTGAAATCATGTCTGGGCCGTGCGCTCAAGATAGAGGTGAATGCTTAGGCCATTCAGCTCCAAGACCCCAAATTGAGGCAGCACTGGCACCACCACAGCCGTTTTAAAAGTCCAGGTCTTTTTTTGTTTTCTACCCCTGACTGACAAGGAAGCAGAACAACTGCACGTTACAGGCAAATGTCTTCTGATGCACCTCTTGGACGTACCAGCAGCCTGTCAGCCAGGTGACTATGTCTTTGACTATCTCAACAGCATTTTGACTTGCCCCATCTTGCCATTCCTTCAATTCCTATCACTTTCTGAAGATTAATTTTCAAAGGCATTAAAAATGACCAGGGTCCTCAAAACAGCCCTACCCTGAGGTCCACTGAAGTGTAAGTAAAATTGGAAGTTACTTTAAAATAGATGTACTTCTCCATACTCACCATCAGGGAAAGAAAATGGTTCATATTTCACTTCTTTCTGTGCACCATCACTTTTACTAGACTAAAGAACAGAATATGCTGAATTAATGTGGAACGGTTTTGAGAAGCCTTTAGCACCATCCTATCAGATACCAACCCTCCCTTCATTTACAGATGGTTCCAAGCCTAAACTTAGTTTTTGTTCCATTACTGTATTTCTAGCTGAACATCCAACAGCCAAATCTGAACACGAGCACTTTCTAAAGCCAGTAAACAACCCTTTGAGCACACCCTGCCCAGCCTGTTTACCCACCGGATGTACAAGCCTGGAATGCAAAACCAAGTCTGCAATTGAAGATTTTATTCCTTGTTAGGAACGGGTGAGCAGCAGAAGTGGCAACAAGAAAATACCAGAGGCAGATTCTGCCAATACATTCCATTTCAAAACAGCACTCTGCCCTTGCTCCTAACGGTGTAAAAAGAGAAGCAAGCCTTACTCCCATGTTTACATGAAACAGCCTGGAGTTAGGCCAGAAAAAAAGTAGCAAACCTTAAAAAATAAAAGGCTGAAGTGCTACTTCTCTAGCTTTGTAACTTCTTTCTTCATTAAAGAAGGGCAAGTCAGTTTTAGAAGATGTAGACAGGGTCGGAAGTTACACCATCTACCACGTTTTTAGCGTACAGTGTTGTAGCTGCCTAGCACGTGTATTGCAAACGCCATCGGTCAGACACAGCAGGCCCTTGTTGGTGAGCAGGAAACGGCCACCTCCACTCCACCAGCCAAGAGATCTGCCCGCAGCAGGGCTGAAGAGAACTGTGTAACTAGCAGAAAACCTTTGGGCCTAACACTGTAACCAGGAGCACTACGTTTTCATACATTTTGAAGTAAAAATGTAAGTGAGGTGTTTGTCTACAGGAGTTCACATTCTCCTCAAACCCAAGCTGATGCTGTATTTTCACTAAAATGCACAGAAAAGATCTGAAGCTCAACACCAAGAAGCCTGAATGTTAAACAAGAAAACAGTATATTTAAGGAAGTAAATTTTTTTTTTAGTCCTTAGGGGTACCCCAGTTTCAGATGTATGACTTTTTTAGAGACTTACATTCTTTGGCTGTTGATTTACTTTTTTGTCTTCTAGATCTTTGAATTTTGATCGGTAAGAAACCATTTTTTCCTGAAGGTCTGGCGTACACAGCTCATACACATCCAACATG
Source organism: Todiramphus chloris collaris (assembly GCA_025345505.1). Taxonomy (NCBI): domain Eukaryota; kingdom Metazoa; phylum Chordata; class Aves; order Coraciiformes; family Alcedinidae; genus Todiramphus; species Todiramphus chloris. The sequence goes on from JANVCC010000261.1 coordinate 321,193, forward strand.
AGAGGAAATTTAACATCCTAGGAAGTAAAAAGCATCAAGATTATTCACACAGTTTGGTACCCCATGTTAAAATGTTCTGCTGTGGGAGGACAACACTAAGTCCAATTAAATGCAACTCTCATCACATTCCGGACACCTTCATCTACTGAAATGCTGCTGACAGTGACATACTTAAGGGGGCAGAATACTTCCACAGAAGAATGCCTGCTTCAGGATAAACAAACCACCATATACATTCAGTATAACTATTTAGGTTCCTTATTTTTAGCTGTCATACTTTTATACCATGGAAACACCTATGCAGGCCTAAGAAGAAAAAGAAAATAAAAGGATGCAGAATGACTGTAAAAAAAGTCAGTTCTCTACACGAGTCTACATGTGCCTTCAAATCTTTATTCCCTTGCTTGTCTTGTAAGGAACAGGCATCATCTGTCATGATGGGCAGCCCAGGAGGTCTAGGTGGTCCATCAGCCAAGGCCAACGACTGGTTCTGGTATTTGTTTAGTTATTTAATTGTCTGGCTTTCTGCTAACACAAGAAGTGTTTGTTAGCATAAACATTTCTCATCAGCTTCAGAACGCTGTCCAGTAACTGCAAGCATCATCCTCTCCTTGATTAAACATTCTCTGAATCCACTAGTGAAGAGAGACCAAAACACATCCTAAAAGTATTAGAGTGATTTCATTTCCTTACCTCTTCCCTGAGTCTACCTTGGTAGTTTGCCAGACACCATCACAGCTGGGAACAAGGCTACTCTCTACTTCAGCAAAGAAACTGCATTGTTACTGTTTCAAAATGCTGTTTAAAAGCAAACAATTTAGTAAATAGCCTTCAAGCATTACCTATAATAAAATCTCCCTGAGAAGCATGAAGAGGAATTGAACTTCCAGATGCAGAAAGCTTACCTTAAGAACTTTGGCATTCACAGATTCTTTCTCTTTGTAAAAAAATCTAACCATCTGAATGGTCAGGTATGCTGGCAAGCGACTAATTTTAGACTGCAAAAGAGAGGTGGGAGAAAACTATTACTTTAGATATTCACACACCTTTTGTACCTCAAACACTGCTCATCCTGAACGACAGGCTGTTCTAGAACAGATTTGTACACAAATTTATAGGAATACAGGAATGTAACAGGGTCTCCTGTTGTGAAGCTCTGCACAGGAGAGTACTCAAAGAAACCATAAATTTATTTTCCGTTCCTTGGTAGTGGACATTCAGATGCTTTACAAACACAAATCACATGCTGTTGCAGCAATAACTTTGTGTTCTGGGACAGAAAATGGAGAACAGCTAAAAGAACCACAAAGAGAGCAACAAAAACCCCACTCACGGATTTGATATAGAGTGCATTTCTCTGCAGTGTTGGAGAGAGCTTTGTGATTTCCTCTTGAAGACGCTGAACAACAAAAAAATGATAAAAAATAAGATAGTAACAGCTACATTCATCCTAAGACACAGCTTGAAGGAAATCACTGCACAGATAACAAACCATAAACTAAATCTTATCCTGCCACTCTGTTCTGGTGCTGTCATTCCTTACAAGACAGAACTTTCAAGTTCCTTAGCAGAGAGACCATGCCCACTGTTTTGTTCAGCTCCAGGCTCGTTGCCGAGTCACCAAGTTTCTCCCTGTAGGAAGTTTTATTCTAGAGGAGTAGAACCTGCCACTGGATTTGGTTACCAAGTGTATCTGGATTTGGTTATCAAGGTGTCATGTCACGTTTGGAACACAACAAAAGAAAATCTGAAGCTTCTTGTGAGAGGAATATTTGCACTTTTCTCAAGTGTCAGCCTAAGGCAGGCAGAGCTGCAGATAAGAGACAGCCTCTGCTCCCAGGGCCCCTCCCCACCTCGGGGAGAAGCTGGCCTGCTCGTTAGTGCTGTGACTCTTGCTACAGGCAATCCAGCAGGACAATTATAGATCTTTTCTGGCCTGAAAGTGAAGTTTCTTTTTCATAATCTTTTTGTATTTGTGAGCACTATTTTATCTCGCTTTTTTCTTCTAAATTCTGTCAAAAAACAAAAGAAAAAGCAGATACAAAGATTATCTGAGAACTGTGCAGCTTGGTCCAGTCCTGTACAGACCAGGTCTCTGCTTCCATCCCTGCCCCTACACAAATACTCTGCAAGAGCAGTTACTGCAAAGTTTTGTAGCAGCTCCTCTCCTCGCCCCTTCAGATTCTCCAAACAACTCTGAAAACTTTGGAATATATGTGTATAAAAAGCACAGACTACTTCAAGAACTTAAACAGTTTAAAGATGATGTTGTGTCATGGAAAATAACACCCTGCAAAATTAAGTTTGATGGTTCCATCATCCATCCCATTTTAAAATCTGACTTCTGGGGAGCCGTGCAGAGCACGCTTAAACCCCGAGGCTGCCCGGGCCGAAGGGAAAGGCAGCTGAGCACACCAGCAGCAAGCTGCCCTGGACTGGGTTACCAGCACGGGGGAGACCACGGCAGGGTCCAGAAAATGCTCTGCTGCTTTACGTTAACATGCAGTTCATTTTCACTGCCATCTTCCCACTGAACACAAAATAATAAAGACTAAAAATCTTAGCACTTTTGTAAAGCCTTGACAGTAGGTGGCAATTCCAACTCACAGATTAAAGGCAGTGGTCATGTAAAATTTGAATTCAATATGAGTTCTAATGGCTTACCAATTTCAGTCCTGTAAACAGGTATTTCACTTCCTGATTGATGAAGCAGCTAAGCTGAAGCAGGTTCTCCTTTCCTTTAGTCACTTCCTCTTCTTCAGCTTCTGTACATTTCATACTTCACAAAATTAAGGAAATACACCGTGCTGAACAGCACAGCAATTTAAGAGAATCCTGTGCTTGTGCATCAATAGTACTTTTACTACATGTAGTAAAAAAGAAGGTGGGACACAGCCCTTCCTTCTAACCACCTGTTCCTTCATCGCTAACGGCAAGTGGCAGCTGAGGCAGACAACATACCAAAAACAGGAAAATAAGTTTTTAATCACCATTCAAGCTTGTGAGGCCAGCTTTGTTCTCTCTTCTCCCCAGCCCCACGGTACAGATCATACTAACCCTCTGGCAGTTCCAAGCTAGGAAGCCCTCCTTGCTTCATCTTGCCATCGCTGTTTACAGTTAACAAAGATACTCTATTCCTGCTGCTGGCCAAACCTGCCATTTCTTTCCACATCTCCAGTCTCCTTCCCCTGCCTTGTGTCTCTCCTCATCACTGAAATGCAGTCCATTTCTTCATGATTTTCTACACATTCTTCTAATCATTCTGTCCAAGCTTATCTGCCTTAGTTTCTTAGTCATCTAACAGTGTGCATCTCATTTACTGCTTCAGAAATCGATCGAGCATCCCTTTGTGCGTGTTTAGTGTGCCAAGTTTATTGGCAACACTCCCTCACCAGCCAAAAAAGGCTGCTTAGGACAGGAATTGCTTTTATTGGGATAAAACGTGTCAGCATCCCTGAAGTAGATAACTGGCAATCTTCTCTGGGGAGCAAGTCTGGCATTTAAATTCCGTGGGGTTTTCTTCCTGCCAATTTCCGCTGCCACCCTTCCTCCCCACACTACCCTCTCTCTCAAAGCATAGCCACTCTTAACTTTGCAACTACTGCGTGCTCCTGCATCATTCCCCCTCTTCCCCAATGCACATCTTCATTTTCTATGCTATTCTGAACAATGCTTCTCGTTCTGCCTGCACTCAGCTGCTGAAGTATGAAATGATCATCACTCCTTGTCTTGCCTTAGTCTTTAGGATACGCTGTTTCAAATTCAATGCTGAAGAACTGATCAATTAAACTCTTCTTTTTAGAAGATGCTGCTGTAGCTCCAGAGTCTGTCTGTAAAACAAAGTCTCTGATGTTGTATCTTTAAATAGCATGCAAAGACACTCTTCTTTCCAGACAAAATGACCCCATTTATTTAAGATCTTTAAAGCCCATTCCTTCATCTTTCTATAGGTGCATTTTCTCCTGATCAATCTCCTTACAGGCAAACAAGCTTCAAACAAATGCATTTACAGCATGCTGTTAAAGCCACCTCAAAGCATAACAGCAAGCAGGATTTCTACCCAAAAGTCACACCTACCTGTCCCCTGACTTAAATCTGTATTAAATTTGATAGTAGTCTATCAATTTCTGCCCTGGCAAAACCGTTTCCTCTCCAGAAAGAGTTTAGAGAGAATGAAGAGAGTTGGTCTGGAAAAGTCTTCTGAAAAAGTTTAAGTAATCTTCTCTCAGGTTGATTAAGTTAACTGTCTGTTTGAAATGGCTCTCTGGTAGTCCAGGCTGCTGTAGCACACTTTCTTCCAGTTCTTCTGTGCTACATTCACAGGTTATCAGGGCCAGCTGCTTGCTGCACACTCAGCCAGCCTGGTCCAACACACGCCTTGCAAAGCCCAAAGGGAAAGCAGCCCTTGGTACAGTCCAGAGCAGCGCAGCACGACCTAAGCAGCACTGTGCTGATCACACATCACAAAGCAATCTCTCTTACTGCACTGTAGACAGGAGTTAGAGAACTCACAACACAGACAATCCTTAGCAAAAAGCACGTGAAACACAAGTCCAATATTATGAATCCTAACTGTGGTTAGAGTTAGACTACAATTACCTCCATAACTGTATCACCTTCTATGCCTTCCAGCTTCTGCTGTAGTACCCTCATCATCTGCACCCAGCATTCGTTGGCATCCTACAAAGGGAACAGCTAATTAAATCTGACTTGTAGCATTATGATTTAGCAATATTAAACCCATCAATCTTTACACTACACACCAAAATGTAAGGATCCCTTAACTAAGAATTTCTCCCTATTCCACCACACATTTTTCAGAGCTACCTCCTGCTATTACGTTCAACTTTCTAAACAAGGCAAAAGCAAACACTTTATTGGTATAAATCACTTTCACAGGAGAAGGAAAGTTTCAAAATATCCTTGTTCTCAGCTTCCAACATACTACAGAATTTTCAAACAGCAAGCTGATGAGTGTCTTTACCTGTTGAAGGTACTGGCCTTGGTCACCCTTCTCTGCGAACTGTGGGAAGGCCATATGTAAAAACTGCAGGAGAATGATAGGTGGGATACTGGAGGAAGTTTTATCCATGGAATCAAACAAGTCTCTAAGAGCTTGAAGAAAAAGTGAATGCTTTGAGAAGTGGAAAAAAATGTCAGGAAGATTAAAAAGAAAAGTAAAACAGCAACAACATTGAAAGCCATCATTTAACAGTGTCCAATTTGGTCTTTTCAAAGCAGGACCAAACTTCCAAGGTGGTGTAACAGGTGCACCTAAGATCTCATCTGTGAACATGACTTTGCAAGCATAAAGATGACAATTCAGAGAGTTTGGCACACAGCACCTCGTCTTTCCTGACTGCTAACAGGAAAAAACAAAACAAAGAAACAACCAAAAACCCCACACATTTTTAAGCAGTTAAGATTTCATTTGGAACATGTCTGAGGAACAATATTTGCACAGGAGGACTACACCTAGAGAAACCAGAAGGCATTCACAATCTACCCTCTAGAGGAGCTTAAGTTTCAGCAGCTACCAGGAAAAAACTTCCATTTTTCCCAGCTAGAACATCTAGAAAATACTCATGCTCAGTTTAAGACCCAGGAACACCAGTATGTGTATGCATACGTGCAGACAGTTCGTAACTACGAGTGCTACTGACTGCATGACAATACAAATGGCTTTCTTTTTTGCACCAGACACGCTACTGTATGTTGTCTTACCTGCCCAAGTCACAGCATTTTAAATCCACAGAGCACTTCAGAGCCACCTGTTAACCCTCACAACAACCCTGTGAGGTAGGCAACAGTCTGCATGGTCACTACTTTACACGTGGAGAGACTAATGAATGATACTCTTGAGTAAGTGAGTATAGGCAAGATTACAAGGAACCAAGGTCAGCTGCTTCCTCTCTTTAAGAAGTATCTCCACTGACCTTGGTAGGAGGGACAACTGATATGACACAGCAATTAAAAAAAATGCCATAAGTGTCATGCAGGAGTTCTTGACCAGCTCAGCACCAAAGAATTAAGCTACAAATTACTTAAAACTATTAAGATTCCTACAAAGCAGAGCTGTCATCTTAAAAAGAAAACAAGGGACATGACGCAAAGGCAGTGAAAAGGGGAGGGGCAGGCATGGCTGTATAGAGTAACCATTGAACTTACCACCCCAAAACTCGATCAGCAGGCATACCCACAAACTGGACCTTTCCTTCCTTATATTGTTTTGTTTTTCCTTAAATGGACTGGTAGAAATCCCAGTGTCCTGGCCCAGCATCTTAGTGGGGCAATGAAATAGAGTAAAAAAAGAAAAAGTGGACAAGTAGTACCCTCGTTCAAGTGTAAGGGGTCTAACTAGAATTCTAGTTAGAACTTGGAGACACGGGGCCATTGCAAGCTCCCACACTGTGAGCACCCAGACCACCACAACAGAGCAACATTCCTTTTGGTGACACTACTGCCTACTCCAGTTAAGAAATCTGGATCTTCAGGGCAAAGGCTAAAACCACTGATAAAGAATCAGCTACTGCCTTAACAGTAATGCTCAGACAATGAATCATATTAAAAAGTACCAATGAAGCAGACATTCTAGGAGCATGGCATCAGCCCACCATTAAGTAAAACAAAGGACTGTACACTACAATAGTTATACACAAAATGATCAAATCAACAGGTGGATGGAATCTGCTTTAGCAAGTTCCAATTACTTTATGCCTACAGGCAAAACAGTTAAGAGATAGACATGGTTTCTGCCTCAGCCTAGAGAGGATGTATTTTTCCTAGCACTCAGCTAGGCAACGTGTAGAGAGATGTCACGGTCAGAACAACGTTTAGAAATATTAGTGACAGAGCAAAATGCACCCTCCAGATCCTGGCAGATCTGAAATTCCTAAGGCATATACACTAAATAAAAATACACAGAGCTCTAACTACAGTGTTCACCTGCAGTCAGCAGGAAACCACACACTGAGCCTAAACCCCCATGCCTGCTCCAAACACCAACCTGCAGTAATGTACTGAGCAGAGGCCATTTCTCCTGAAGCTCTTAAGGCACCACCATACCTAAAAGAGAAGAAAAACAGTTTGTATGCAATTAAACACAATCAAGAGCAGTCAGGTTTTCAAATAATAAAGCAGGAAGCCTCTGGATTTATTTAGATGTATCAAAATAAATCAATCACTGAAAGCGAAGTAACTGAAGATTTACTCGCAGTCTCCCAAAGTCTCAGCTGCTTTGCAAGAGAGCAGCAGAGGAAAACTGGCCTCCTCCTGGCAGTCAGGAGGGGCAGACAGAGAGGTCTGGGTGCATCACTGCTTCCCTAGTTCACCTGCCTGAAAGACTCAAATCTGTTCCTAAAGAAACGGAGAAAAATCTCTGAATAGAAGCTACACCGTTTCTGACACATTTGCTGCAGCTGCTTCAGACAGATGGGAGAACCCCCTTTGAGGAGGGGTGGCCAGCAGGAGGCAGGGGTGGCCGGCGGGCAGGAGGCCGGGGTGGCCGGCAGACTTGCTTCCTTCCTCTACAGCAGAGCCAAAACAGTGAGGGGAGAGACATTTTTCTTGGGGAGATTCTTGGGGAGCAGAAACAAATCTAAGTAGTTAAGTACCTGGTGTTCACAGTAGTCTAGAATATCCCGTTAGGTCCAAAGCATCAAGAAGAGAGTTATTTTAAAGGAATTAACTCTAGAAATAGCAATGCTCTACCTAACCCTAACATTTTTTAATAGTTATGGTTAGCATTTGGAAGACAAATTCAGGCTCACAATGCCAGGAATTCTTTTTTTCCTTCGATCTTCATAACTTTCAAGTTTCTTGTAGATGCCTCACAAAAAATAACTGTCCATTTTCACATTTCAGTCCAGAGTAAAAAAATAATTCAGAAAAGTCACTCTCCGATCAGAACGAACAAAACGAACAGTGTACGGGCACATCTTCTGCTCCCTAAACATCCACATGAGAGTAACTCCACCTTCTTCCAGCTGGCCACCACAGTGACAGCCATGGTCCTATTCAGAGCTTCCTGCTGGGCCTCCGAGTACCAAATGTCAGCAACAGCAGAATTTCACAGCTGGAAACACTGGGCAAAGAGGCCATCGAAAAAATATCCCTCAAACAAACAGGACTCCTGTACAGTTCTTTCATACAGAATAAGACCATACAAAATAACACCAGCTAGGAGTTCAGAAGCTTGTTTAAGCATCTTAAACAAGCCTTGGCATAGGAACTGGTTTTTAACGTGGCGAAACACATTCTCTCCACTAAAAGCCAGTTCCAGCATACCCAGCACAGACTGACACCGCCACAAGCTTCGACTGATTATTACGTTAATCTTCAACAGATTATAAGAACAGCACATTTTTATGACAATCCATACTAAGATACAGAAAACCTTCCATTCACAGTATTCTTCTGTGAACCCTACCTTTTAAGGGCCTCTTTCACTTCCGGCACGGAGCGGATACACTGGACCGTAGCGTTCATGTAGCAAGTGTTGCCAAGGTTTGTCAGTCCACACGGCAGTTCCATCTACCAAAGAATTTACAAGGGGACTTTACTTGGAAGATCTGGGAGAGATGCGCTACCAACTTTGTATAAACACTAGAATTTGACATTGACTTCTAAGAAACAAAATGGTCAGAGATGTGTAAACCTTGGAATATTCCATCAAACTTCGTTAAGTTTTCCAGCCCCAGTTTGTGACTGCAGGAATCATTTCCCCATTCAGTGCTTTTAGAGGACAGTCAGGAAAGCTTTGGGTTTTTCTGGGCACATTGGAGTTTAATGAACGTATTAATCAAGCAGGCAGTCATTCAGAAAGTTCAGTTTTTATCTCATTCATGTTTTGACCTTACAATTTTATTGCCATGAAATTTCCACATGAATATGTTAGTACAAAACACTGATGGTTTAATTAAAAGCAGTTTTCAGTAAGACTCTGACCGCGATGTTCGCAGTTAGAAACCAAAGCATTAAACTCCTCTCCAGAAGCCTGCAGCAGATCATTAACTGGATCCTTTCGGACACCTTGTGAATTCCCTAGGTTTTGACAAACGTGAAAGCCAACTAATAATTAAAGTAGCCAGTTTCAGAAAGAGCTGTAAATAACAATATAATAGCATTTTTCCTTCTTTTCTTTTTCTTTTTTTTAAATCCTGCATATCTGAGTAGTTGTCAGGGAAAACCATGTAGTTTAATGAAAGCAAAGTAGCACTGCACACCGATAGCCTCCATCAAAGGAAGGATTCACTTAGCTGTGCAACCCACTTTCACTGAGTACACGCAGCACGGGCAACTGCATCTTGATGTGCAACCATCAGAGAAATGCAATGTCACCAACTTGTTCAAAATATTATTTGACACTGGCTCATCTCTTCTCTTGCCTCTCAGTTATCTCAAGGGTTAGTCTCAAACACAGCACACACACCCTTCACCTGCTGGGGCAGGTGGAAATAAGCACAAACCCAGTCCTACACTACAGATCCGGTTTCATACCAACGGGAGTAGAAGCATCTCCACTCCGCATCTCCGCGTGCACAGTTGGCAACAGTCGAGCAACTGGTTTGGGTATGACAGAGCTCCCAGTTCAAATGACTGAGGGCAAATTTAAGCCCTTCAAATTGTAAGAAAGGAAACGACCCAAACAGAAGTTACTTCATTAAAAAAACCAGATTAATTATGCTCTTCCAGACTTTACTCCCATGAAGGAAAACACAGAATCTATTCCACTAATAAAAAAATATGAATTTTTTTTTTTTCAGAAATAGAAGTTTATCTAATACCAGTGAGGACAAACAAAATCCCAAACACATCCTTTGCTTCCCTTCGCAGATGTGAAGGAGCTGGGAAACAATTTTGCACATCTAAAAGCCCTTATTCAGGCAAAGTTCAGGACACCAATACAGCAAGAGCAATACAACTTTGCCTTTGGAAACATCAGCAAAGTTATTTTTAGATAATTTACGGAGCTGCCTGCTTAAAGGAAAAACAGCACGAGTTTAAATTAAATTCCAGACTTCTTATCACCGCTACCAGTTGGATCATAGCTGTAAATCCTTAGACAGACATTACAGCTTCAAAATCCACTTTTAAGCAATTCCCAGTATTTAGAAACTTGCCATTATTTAAGGGTTTACAGGAAAGCAAAGTTTGAGTTATGCTTACAGCTGAAGCCAGCTGCTCCTCTGTCATGTCTTCGACAAAGACGGGTCGAGCAATTGGCTCCTCCGGAAGCGCATCTGCAGAACCCATCATTAGTAAGGTCATCCCCTTGAAATACAGTAAAAATAGCAGGAACTATTTCAGGGCAGTTATTTCCACTTTTCAAACAATAAAATCACGAGGCTTTTGACATATTTCAGCTATTCCCCAAGAAATACAGCCCACCTTTCTCTTTGCTGACTGCACTGCTGTTTCCCGAGGTACACCTTCAGCCTGCCCTTACCTACGGAGCACTTACTGAGCGAGGGCGGCCCAGCGCGCTGCCCGTGCGCGACGGTTCCGCTCAGCACGAGCAGCTCGCCAGCAGCTGGCAACCCAAGACTCCGAGACTACATTTAACATTCACGGAACAGCCCGGGGGGAAGAGTTCAGAAAAGCTCCCTTCCAGAAGGACCACTAGGGATGAAGCACCTTCAACACTGCAGTGCAAAAGCTGTAGAAAATACCGCGGAACAAACTACGACTGAGCAGCTAAATCCTGATTTGAAAGTAGCAGCAACGTTTGAGCTTCTCAGTCGACTGAGTCTCAAGCGCTCAGATTCAGAATTCTCCCAACACCAAGTCATCCCTCAGCTCTAGACTAGAATCTGGGGAGACGCTTCTGACAGAGGCAGGCAGTACTGAGGACCACAGCTCTAAGTTCAGAGCTGCTTTCTTTCACCTGAAAAGCAAGCGGGAAAGGGAAGTCCCACCCTTTGGTCTGGCAAGTTCCAAGGGCATTAAACTAAAGGGAAAATTATAAACAGCCAAAATGACCCTGGCAGTTTAGGCATGGGGAGCAACATTCAAGGTGGGGGGAAGCAATCAAGTGAGAATGCTTGCTGGACTAGCAGAAGGAAAAGGTTTTCAGCATTCGGCATCCACAGGGCTAGATCTACACAGTAAGGTCTGTCAAAGGGGAGAAAACAGATAAAATGCAGTGCTAAGGAAGCAGACAGACAACAGAACGGGAAGAAATTGCTTAACAATGTAACTAAATACCTGGAACTTGTATATAACATTGTTACAACAAATAAAGGCAGTTATTAGCATCACAATATGCAGAAAAATATTAAGTACTGTGTTTTTCTCAGTAAAGGCCTGGGTAAAACCCGTACCAGAGGTGTTACAAGATACCTTAGGAAATGACAATGACCAAAAACCCCCAAAGGAAATCTTTGGGATTCCCTGTTAAAATATCATACAGGTAAGAAACACAAATACATTCTCTTTCTGTTTTCTTTCTGAACCAGTCAAAGGTTGAATAACCATTCCTGATAGCTTTGGTTTCTAATAGCAGCTATTTAGCACAGGAGAACAAATTCCAGCAGGCTGAGAGAAAAGGCAGTCATTTCAGCACTTGCAGCACCATGGTTTCCCGTGCCGGGGACGGGCCCAGGCACAAGCAGCCACAGGCAGGATCCAGCTTCACAAGCTCTCTCTAAATGACACTGCTTATTGCTATGGTCCCAGGCAGACAACAGAAGGACCACTGGTCTGACCCAGAGCACTGCTTTTAAGAAGCATACGCTCCCAAGTGCGTGAAGAAGATGGTGCAATCTCCTTACAGATGCCAATAGAAAGGATTTTTCACAAATCCGTGGTGAGAGTTTCTTTAGAATCCTTAGGCAAGACAGCTGGAGAATTATTTTTCATAAAGGCCTGATTTTTAAGAAAGCACAACCCACTCAGACACAAACAGCAAGAATTTTAAATCTTTCTTTACACACCAAAATAAAAGACAAACTACTAAAATTCAGTTATTCCTCAGAACTTACATTCTTTATTTTTAGGTTCCCCCAGTCATCATCCTATATTTAAAAAGAAATAAAAGACAAGTTAATTATCTTGCAGCAAACGACAAGCCAGTACTTTCATTAATACTCATCACATTTCTCAACACACAATTCTGTTTCATCCACGATTCCACACCACCAAGTCTTGTCCGACTAAAACAAAAAGCAGCCAAGCAGTATTTTCAGTCAAGTTCCTTGTCTGTTGTTCAAGAGCATTACTATCTAAACAACTTGCAGGGGAAGTTTAGATGAGACATTAGGAAAAATTTCTCAGAGAAAGGGCTGCAAAGCCCTGGCACAGGCTGCCCAGGGTAGCGATGGACTCACCATCCCTGGAGGCATTCAAAAAATGTGCGAGTGTGGTGCCGAGGGACATGGGTCAGCGGTGACCTGGCACTGCTGGGGCAGCAGTTGGACTTCATCTTGAAGGTCTCGTCCAGCCAGAACAATTTTAACTTTCCCTCAAAAAGCTGCCTACGTCACATTACACACTGATAAGTCTCCAGCAAGGAAGTGCCAGAGAAACTTTCCTTGAACAAGGTAAAAAGCCAAGAGTCGCATTCAGATTCTGAGCGTTAAAAAGGCACAGAGGAAAACGAAACAAACACCGAGTAGTGTCTGGTATAAAAGAGTGAAGAAGGGTTTTAAAAGCACAGTGTACCTCCCAACCACTGAGCAGCAAGCTTCTGACAGTATTTTCTAGTAGAAGGCAATGAATCACACAGAATTATTTCCAAAAAGTGTGGTCAGCTTAATACATGCAGTGAAAGATCTTATGAAAGAACACTTGAAAATACGGTCAGTGATCACTATTAAGTTAGAAGTAACATAAAACCCCACAGATTTCTACCTTCAGAGTTCCTCCTTTAACCATAACCTTCTGTCTAGCTGGCTGAACTCCAGTCAGTGCAAACAGCTGGGCTTTGAAGACCATTGGAGGTTCGTCAGTGTTCAGCTCCACACCATCGAATTTCTCTTTTCCCCATTTCACGTTAACTGCAAACAAAATGTTTGGAAAGTAGATTATTTCCCAACGCACGAGAATGTCATTGCCAACATCAACCCCGTATTTCAACTGCCAGATTTTATACCCTCCCAATACATTCCATTTTTAACTATTAAACTTGTCAACACTCAAGCTGAAGACCTTTCCTGCAGTGTCTCAGCCAGCAGAACATACCACTTCCAACAACTCTACAACTATCCCAGCAAACAGCTGCAGGCAACATATACACGGAGAGACTTCTCAAGTGATAAACATGGACAGCAGCATCAGAAACTCTTTGGGCAAATCTTCACAAAAGCAGCTTGAAAGCAACTTTCCCAGGCTCTGAGCACCGTGTCCTGTGACCAGCTCTCCCAAGGAAGCTCACGCAGGCGACTCCAGTCTGGTTTTCCATAGCAGTTCCGTTCCTTCAACAGCAAACAATACCTTGTTCTTTAAAAGCAAAGAAACCCGCTTGGTTTGGGCTACCGGTATCATTCAGGTGGAGCTACGGAAGAGGTAAGCGTGCAGCAAGACAAGACCTGTTACTACCCGACCCCTTTTGCCTCCTTTCGATGGAAGGTTCACCTGACAGAGCCCTTTACACCACTGCTGCCCTCCTCGAGTTTGGGGGGTCACAGGAACAACGCGCCTGCGAGCAAACACGGATGAAGGCCCAGCACGGGCTGCAGCCCCGGAAGCCCTGACCCCAGTAAAGATGCAGGAAAGCCTGGTCACACAAAGTCTACTTGTGACCCAGGCAAGGGGATCACCGGCAGAACGGCAGGCAGAAGGGCAGGCAGGCACGCTGGCTGCGGCAGAGCTGGTGCCACCCACAGCTGGTGCCACCCAGAGCGGCCAGACCCGCCTGGGGTTTCTGAGGAACACCTCCGACGGCCAGTACAGGTACAGGAGGCTCCGGTAGCCAGCTGCAGTTTGGGTTGAAAAGCTGCAAAATACAGCACACAGTAATGTCCTATGTGCACAGTGCCTGAAATACTGTACTTGCAGAGAGCCATTTCCTTCCTCTCCCTCTGCTTCAGTTTTCAGTAAACATGCTGGGGAAATTCTAGGTTCCCCCCCACCCCCCCAAAATCCTACAAGGCATGGTTCAAAAAAACCAACAACTTCCATGAAGGTTCAGATTTCAGATGCAAGCGGTGCTTGTGATAGCAAATAAGGAAGAATAACCAAAACTTACTCTAAATTAGCCTACAAGCAACTTAAACGGCTAGCTGTTCAGGGTTTCCAGCAGCCAGCACCTTCTGATTCGCCCAACCTTCTCATTTTCTTAAAAGCCACATGTATTATTTTGCATATTTTAGACCCACCAAGCTGATTTTTCCCATTTTCCAGGGTGACAACCCACCCAGTGACTGCAGAAATCTGCTGCACGCACGTCTGCACTTTCCAACAGCCCTGTGTCCACTGCTCAACATGCACAGGAGTTTTCACTTGTTCTTTTGTGGTGTCATCAGCTTTGATAACTCAAAAGGAGAAGACTAACGAGTATGAGCATCTTTCTCTTCAGAGGTCACAACCAAAATTTCACCAAAAGTTTGCAAACTAAGATAGAGATTTGTTAATTTGTAAACAATGGAAATGAAGAAAAAGGAAGGACGCGTGTGACCAGAAACAGCAGCTCAGACAGGTGTGCAGCAAACACCCTGTTACACTGACATCGGCCGGCTGTTTGCCAGCCACAACTAAAACAGCAGAGAAACTGGGACACAAGCGTGTGCCAAGGCTTCTGCAACCTGCTCCTCATGTACCAAAAAGCCCCGGGAAGCCAGACCTGTGAAACACAAACAAGCCAGTAACTGGTCTAGAAGCGACTGGAGGTTTTGCTCTTGCAGTTTTCACTAGAAACTTCCCTTCACAGTGCGGAGGCAAGTGGGATGCGATGCCATTTACTAAGAGTTTTAACTCCTCTAGTTTTAGCTAAGAAGTAAGGGATTTAAAAGAGCAGAGGGAGATGCACCTAAATAAATTTGGGGGAGCAGAGACGCTGCGCGCTTGGCAGACAGCAGCACTCGCCTTAGCGCAACACGCACGCAGGCCAAGAAGGGGCAACAGCGGGGCACGATCGCCACCGTATGACACCCGTTCTCAGACCCCCCGCCGGAGCTCTCCCCTCACCCCCGCAGGCCAGGCCGGGCCAGGCCAGGCCGATCCTTCCTGCTCAGGAGGCCGGGGCCGGGCCGGGCCGCGAGTCCTGCGGAGCTGCCGGTGCCGCCCTGGGCCGGGCCCGGCGGCGGGGCTGACACGTGCCGAGCCCCGGCGGCTCCGCCGGAGAGGCTCCCGCCGCCCCTCGAGAGGCGCAGCCCCGTCGGCGAGGAGAGAGGGCCGGGCCGGGGGCTGCGGGGGCTCGCTCGTCGCCGAGGCGGCGGCACCGCGGCCACAGGCGCTGTTCCCCCCCCCCCTCGGGCCGCGGGGGCTGCGCGGGGCCGGCTCACCTGAGAAGAGCGGCATGGCGCTGGCGCTGGCGCTGGCGCTGGCGGCGCGCTCGGCCCTGCCCTGAGGGGGCGCGGTGGCGGCGAGGAGGGGAAGGGGCGGCGGGGAGCGGCGTTAGCAGGGAGGGAGGGAGCGGGCGAGCGATGGCGGCGGGTCCGGCGCGTCCCTGTCCCCCGCCCTCCCCCGGGGCCTCATTCAAACCGGCCCCTCAGGATGACGCTGCAAGCGGGGCCCGCTCTCCGGAAGCGGGGCGGCCTGCGCGCGCAGCGCCGGAAGGGCGGGGCCGGGCGGCGGCTGCCACGCGCCGGGGGGCGGGGCGGGGCTTGGGGAGCGGCCGCGGCGGGAGAGCGAGGGGCGGGAGAGCGAGGGGCGGCCACCGGCTGCCATCTGGGACCGGAGCTGAGCAGCAGCCACGGCGGAGGGCGGGAGAGGGGGCCGGGCCCTGCCCGCGGTGCCCGGCGGGGGGACACGGGGTGATGGCTGCGAGCGGCAGCACGGGGAGCTGCGGCTGAGCAGGAGGAGAAGCCTTCGGGTGCGGGTGGCGGCGCCTGGAGCGGGCGGTCGGACACGGAAGGCAGCCGTCATTTAAATCATCAGTCTCGGGAAGTAAAATGCCGCGTTTGTATTTCTTGTGTCTTTGAAGAGGATGCGTTCCCCTGCCCCCGCATCCCGACCGGCACTGGGTACCGTACATCTGACTCTTGTGGGAAGGGGGGAACCTTCTAGAAACCCTTCCGGGCTCTGAGCGCACCAACGGGTGCGTGGGCACAGCCCGGGGAGGGGCAGCGCACGCGGGAGCCCCTGCCTTGCAGGTAACCGCCCCCCGTATTAAACTCAAAACTCGTTTCAGGTGCTTTAGGTCTCATTTTCCAGTGTCTTCATATGCTACTGTGCTTGACATGTTCAAAGTCTTTTGCACAGTAAGGTGCCAACCTTGACTTAAAGGAGCACCCAGGAGACGAAGGCCAGGAGCAGGCCCCTGACCTGACCTCTGGCCTAGGCCGTGTCCCGAGGCCCAAAGGGACGCGAGGGGGGTCCCTGCGCAGGGGCCCAGGGAATGGCACTGCCTGGCACTCCCCCCCCAAAAGCCACTGCCATTTCATCCCCATCTCACAGGCTGAAAAATGCAGTGTAAATAAGGCATGACTCCTGCTAAGAGAGGAGACAGAAGGTGTAATGGAGGGGTAGAGAGAAATGTAGCAACCCTGGAGGTATTTAAAGTAACATACCCAGTGTCCCCAGTTCAGCGGTACCTGATTCCATTTTAGTGGGTTTAAAACTTCTCACGTTCTGGGTCTCTAGGAGTGTACACCTCGGGGAAGAAAAAAAAGAACAAAACTCTGTTTGCATTTTTTATGCTTGTCACTAGTACCTAAGAAGTTCCCAGTAGAGTTCAGCAGCTCAGAAGGAAGCTCAGCACCTGCTGCCCCTCCAGTCGCTCTGTGATTCCCGACTTGCTTCCAGCTACAGTCCCAGGGGCTGCTGCTAAATCCTGCGTGTGGGAGAGGCCGTGTCCTTTTCTTCTTCCCGAGGCTGTTCTGTTAGTTGTTCTTACCCTTTTCTTTTGGTGTTTCCTTCAGCAGGAACAGGGAGGCTTGAAAAGGGAATGAAGGGGGTTGGACTAGATGATCTTTTGAGGTCCCTTCCAACCCCTAACGTTCTGTGAAAAAGAGCAATTGTGGCATTCTACCTGCATTAGGGAGCTTACAGCCTAAGGCAGTCATGGGGAAAGAAATGGAAAAAAGGTGGAAGTAAAAGAACCAAAACAGTGACCACAGAAGGGTCTGGATTTCTCAGTTTCTCAAACTGCACCTTCCCCGCTAGGAAGGAAGCCAGGCTGGTGCTGCCAGCTCTGCCCAGCCTACCCACCCACAGCTGCTGAGGACTCGGCACCATAGCTGGCAAGTGGAGGCAGAACGTCCCTGGGAGAGGGATCGTTAGTGACAAGTGTAAAAGCTGAGCAAAACAAGGCAAGAGCCAGAGGAGAGGGAGCTGCAGTCAACATAGCAGCCTGCTGAGGATTTTTTGGATGGTAAAGCTGATGCTTGCTACAAGTTTAGCAACAGTTCTCTTGTGTTTTCCCCAGAATATCTGCACAGCTGATACCACAGGCATTATTGTTCCTAACAGAAATAAGTAGTAAGGGATCTACTGGAGAGAGTCCAATGGAGGCTACGAGGGTGAAGGGAGCTAAAGATCTCTCCCTGTGGAGAAAGGCTGAGGGACCTTGGCTGTTTAGTCTGGAGAGGAGAAGACTGAGAGGGGATCTTACAGATGTCTCTAAGTATATGAGGGGTGGGTGTCAAGTGCAAGGGGCCAGGCTCTTTTCTCTGGTGCCCTGTGTAATGGTCACAAGGTGAAACACTGGATGTTCCTCAACATGAGGAGAAACTTTTTCCCTGTGAGAGTGCCAGAGCCTGGCCCAGGCTGCCCAGAGAGGTTGTGGAGTCTCCTTCTCTGGAGACTTTCCAGCCCCCCTGGATCTGTTCCTGTGTGGGCTGCCCTGGGTGACCCTGCTGGGGCAGGGGGGTTGGACTCACTGATCTCCAGAGGTCCCTTCCAGCCCCTACTGTTCTGTGATTTGGAAAATTACTTGCCCCTAGGCCCTTTCTATCGCTATAAATTTCCTATAATAATGTATGTGTTTAAGAAAAATATGTTTAAGCATTTTACTATCACATACTAAGTAGTGATGGGTCTGTGACAGGAGATTAAAGGAGGTCATAATTACCCCTTGCATTGCTTGCCAAGTTAACATGTGCCTCATGATCTGGAGGGCAAACTTCAGGGTGCTCCAGCATTGAAGCTTTCAAAGCTCCAGCTTTGAAATGGTTGACATTTCTAACACAGCTCACTGGAGAGGGCCTTTTGGAAACTACCCCATCCCTGCTGCTGCTTATCTGTACTTCCCAGCGCTCTCACCCTCGGAGGACGTGTGATCATTCCCATGTAAGCTGGCCTTACTACTCCATTGGACAGGCCTTGGCAGATTAGCTAGGGGCAGCTAGATTCAGGGGATGCAGAGGCTGCTCCAATAAAAATAAGAAATTAAAAACCACAAACAAATAAAACAAAAAACCACAACAATAACAAACAACACACTCCCACAAAAAAAAAAACCCAAACCCGACCCCCACCAACAACACCACCCCACAATTAAGTCTTTTCAACAGGGTTCTAAACAATGGCTACAGGGTTCAAAAATTAGGCTACTAGAGCAGGCCCTCAGAATAACAAAATGAAAAAAGAACCTTAATAATGGTATTTACTTATGTAGAACAGTAAACAAAACCTGTCTCAGGGTGGCGCAGGCACTGCGCTGCACGGGCACCTTGGACGAGGAAGCCACTGCAACGGCTGAAGGCTTAGACAGGTGTATAAACTGCACTCAGGAGAAAACACAATGCCAGTCATTTTCAAAGGGGTCTTTCCATAAATTACTTTATTTCTCATTAAATGAGCACAGAGTCATTACCATATTAATAACAGATATGTTTATTATTACATATCCATCAGTGTGGCTTTCAATACCACTTGAAACATGCAAATCGCCCTAACGACGAATCAGTTTTCCAGTGCTTCTTATTTAATACACAACTGCAAAGCAATTATAAATTACTGAGGAGGTATTTAGTTAAGAAATAAAATAAAACCATACTGCCTATACCATGAATGTATTCCTGCTACAAAGCAAGAGTCTGACAGCATTTACTGAAATTCCTGAATTACCCGGAGCTTTTGCCTTATATGCTTGCTTCTTTTTATTTTGCATTGCCTACACACCTTTTGGCTTGTGAACCAGAATCAGTCTTCCTTTGTAAGAGGAATTCTCATTCAAAGATTGTACTTAATTTAGAAAATACATCTAGCATCTACAATACTTCAACCAATTAAAACTCAGTAAAAACCACTGATATGCAATAGTTTTCTCGAGGTTTCCTTCGTTTACTTTTAGATTTCTACATTTATTGACATGGCAATAATACAATTATCTCAAATTAAGGCACTAAAAGGACATTGTAAAACCCAGTAAAAGTGTTCTAAGAACAATTTACAGTTCAAACAGTGCATGTATTTCTTACACATTTAACTTAATGTATGTTATCACTTAAAATTGTAAGGCAATACAGTTATAAAAATGATGTACCCCAGACTATGCTTCCAAACTTGGTGGTTCTTTTTACTGTTAGTTTCTAATGCCTCTAGTAGTAAAATAATTGAGTATGGCTTGGCAAAAATGCATAGATTAAAGGCAACTACGACCCTCCCCCCCTTTACAAACCTGCTGAATCAGTATGTTGTAAAGCATAATGCAAAGCACGTAACGCTTTGATCCGTTCCGTAGTGGGTGTTAGCAATAAGGCTGTTAGGAACTCTGCAGTGAAGGCACTGAAGTTCAAGTGATAAGGCTTCTTTTTTAAGCTGGTTCTGCAGTCTTTAAGAGCACAACTTTTGAGTCTTGAAAGCCGTTGCAGTCCTTCTCACTGAGAAACCTTCCTCCTCTACTCTGTTTCATATGCTCATCTTGACATAAATATCCTCTTCACAGTCCTTTTCTTTCACTGACACGAAGAAAGTTGGCTGTACTTTGTCACGATTGACAGGATTTCTTTTTTAAATCCAAAAAGGCAGCACCTTTTTTATACACCTAGCTAAGCTTTGTTTGCTTTAACTTACTTGCATTACATAGTAATAATTAATCTAATCTAACTTTAGGCAAACCCGCAATTAAACACCCTCAGTATGCTTTTGTGCCAAAGCAAGGAGGAGACAGTAATAGCAATCTTAACCCTGAAGCCTGTGATAGTTGAAACAAACAGCCCATCTGCACTGCTTTGTGTGGTTAAAAAAAAGCCCTGCTTCTCAGACCGCGTCCCGGGAGACTCCGTCAAGCACTGTGCACGTGGTTAGCTGCACCAAGAGAAAAAGAAAGCAGACAGTTAATCACTGCAGAAACCGGCTCCGGGACCTAGGGCATGTTTGGCAAGAGCTCCAATGAAGAAAATACTTTATTTTACATAAAGTATCTTTTCGATTGGCACAGTACAATACTAACACACCCAACACAATCTGCCACAAACTCTTCTGAATTTCAAGCAACATTAAATGAACAGAGAGATCAGGTGACAATATTACTGCAGTTCTGCAACTAAACAGTCATGGGTGCATTCATGGCCAAAGCAAGGGGAGCCTCTCCCACGCGCAGGACAAGAAAGGGCTCAGAGCAGGCACGTGAGTTGCCAGCGCTCATCTGACACACAGGAGTTCTGATTGTTTGGATTCTGTTGGGTTTTGGTTTTTAAATGCACACTAACTTATCAGGTGCCCAAGTTCAAGTCTATCAACGCAAAACACCTTGACTCTGATGATGCAATACACAAATTAGCACACTAGAAGCTATGAAGTAGGTTCAGATCTAGAAGCAGCACCAAAAATGCCAGCAAGTTCATTATGCAGTTGTGATTCATATTTACTAGTGATAAGTTCTTAAAATGAAGAACAGAACTTAAGATGAAGTTAAAACATGAAGCTCCTTCTAATGAGTCTGATACACATCTCCATGATGTCAATGAAGTGCCTCCTACCAACTGCAAAGAAAGGTGGATGGGACCCTAAATAAAATGTGCTAAAGTGTCTTAAAGCTTTTGTCAAGGTCTGTACCCATTCAACAAAACAGCTAAAGCCTGCTCAGGTGATAGGACTCCATCACCGAGATAAGCGATGAGAGGTAATGGTGGGAAGGGGAAACACAGGCAGTTCCACCTCAGCAGGAGGAATAACTTCTTCCCTGTGAGAGTGCCAGAGCCTGGCCCAGGCTGCCCAGAGAGGCTGGGGAGTCTCCTTCTCTGAAGACTTTCCAACCCCCCTGGATCTGTTCCTGTGTGGGCTGCCCTGGGTGACCCTGCTGGGGCAGGGGGGTTGGACTCGATGGTCTCCAGAGGCCCCTTCCAGCCCCTACCATGCTGTGGTTCTATGATTCCAAGTTCTGCTATACTGTCTGACAAGAGAACCATTTTCAGCTAGTAAAAACTGAACATGTATATCCCACAAAAATCACTGCTTCTCTTACTGCCACATCTAGGTAAAGATCTCAGGGTGAGAACTAGTGTACAGTGTCTTGAGTTCAGAGCAGCAGATGTACAGTTCACAGCTTCCTGAAAAGGGCCCATGGTTCCTCCACTTCATCACCTTCCTGACCCCAGGGGAGCAGCCTCCTGCTTACCTGTTCTCAGCTTTGGCAGTCACTGCACTTCTCACTGGCCTGATTCCACTCATTACTTCAAAGTCAGTCTACATTTTTTTTGACAGTCAGGAAATTGACTTGTGGGCCCTCATGTAAGGGTCCAAAATGGATCACTTCAGGCACTTTGTCAGGATCCAGTGACAGAAGAGCAGGGAAGGAAGAGAGGGAGAAAACCCTCCCCCTAAAGCAGCAACAGGCTGTGAGATAAGCTCAGCTACTTTGCAACCACCAGTTAAGTGTTCACTGGGTAAGACTCACTGTAAATATATTTAATAATCTACATTTAAACATCTGGTCCAACAGAAGGGAGTCTTCCTAAAATGAATCCCATGCCTCCTCTTTCCCAGCCTGCAGGATGAAACACGGAGGGGAATCTGGTCCCTGCCATGCTGCATCACAGCACCAACTGCCAGACACAACTAACACCAAACTTGTCCGACAAGGTCACAAAATAGCTGGAAGGAGCAAGTTCCTGTCTGACCTTTTCCCAACGTGGATTTGTTCAGTGTAACTCTGAAGGCTTGCATTATTTTCTCACATTGCTCTGCAGGTGCCACACAAGCCCCACTACATTCCAGTCAAGCCAGTGACAGCTGATGGGGACAGAGTGCCATAAAGCCACCCGAGCAGCTCCTGAGGCATCAGCAAGGTGCAGGGACTCCCCATCTGCCTCCTGCACACGCACAGCTCCATGCAGCACGCCAGGCTGGGGCTGGCAGACACAAACCTGGGCCTCTCTGAGGGGGCTGGGATCAATATGCTTCTTCCTCCATACTCGGTGCCTACAATAGGCAGCATTGAATCAGAGTTTGCTGTAAATCAATTTATGTTCCAAGAAGCTACACCAGTATTAAACATCATTAAGAAGCAAGATTTCTAAGGTTAATGTCAGTTGCCATCCACCAGCTCAGTTTAGAAGAGTGATAGAAATGTTAACTGTTTGATTCACACCAGTCTGCTTGAAAAACTCAGGAATTAACAAGAGATATCACATGGGCATTAACTTATGAATTGCCAGAAAAGTGAAGAGCTTTCTATCTTCCCAAGACCTTGGAGGATCCCACTGGGTGATGGAGAAAGGTGCTGGCAGAGGCCATTCAACAGAGAGAAAATGCAAGGCTGCAGTATTCTGAACAGCTGCTCTGATCCTTCTCTAGTGTGAGGACACCTGCACCCTTCCTCCTTCCATTCCTGGGACACACCTGATGCCATGAACCACAGCAACTCCCTAACCCAACAGAAAACCACATGCTTTTCTTCTGTGGGGCTAGGCTTGGGATTTTTTTATTGTTATGCTTTGAGGTTTTTTGCTTTTCTTTAGTGAAAACATTAATGTTTAAAAAATGAATAAATATTACTGGAAGGTAGATGGGTTTGCTGTGGTAAGCCGTGAGGCATGAGCTGACAAGATACAGTACAGGAATGTGCAGCTCTCCTTCTGGTGCTGGGGCTGTTAGGCTCATTGTATCCCCAGGATGTTTAAAAAAAAGGCAGAAGAGCTTTAAAGATGGTGTTTCTTATTTTTAAAAATGCTCCTATTTCCTACTTGTTTATTTCCATGATTTGCTAACACTTCCACACAGCAAATGCCAATAGGATTCAGAACAGAAATCACCCATTGCTGTAGGAGCTACAGTAAACTTTCACCTTTGTCAACCTGTTCACTCCATAAGAGATTTAGCTGCAAACTTGTTCTTGCTCAACCCCAAACTGGCACTTCGCTAAGACAGAGTGAAAAAGAATTAATAAATTAAGAAAACAGAATTGTTCCCATAAAACAGTTTTGGTCTTTGGTTGTTTTTTTTTTTACTGTCCAAGAATGCTACCTCAGCAAAACTTCCTCAATTAATGTGACCTCTTTTTTGGTAAGCAATGCTGACTAGCATTATTTCAAGTTCACATTTTAAAAGCTTTTATAACTGTATTAATGAATTTTACATTATCAGTTCTGTTTGGGGTTTTTTCAGACTTCATGGTAGGAGGACCTCAAGGTCATTCCACCTAATCCTTTGAAGTATCAACATGATACACTTTTTCTTCCAGTCTTAAGCAGTCACTGAAAAATCTTGCTAATAAGTAACAGAACTCTTTAACCAGTTATAAGCAGTCATCTGCCTGTTTAATAAGGTCTGCCTTTAATAACTACTCTCTAGAATCCCAATTGATTTTTCTCAACCACAGAAGTCCTCCTTCAACAGTCTTACTGGAAATAAAGATGATGTTAAACAACAGCTATTAATGATGTATATCTTAAAATCAACAGATGCAATTTATATCCAGAAGTCTTAAAGCTAAAGCCCATGGAGGGGTCTAACCGTTTTCAGGAGAAACTGGAAGATTGAGGACCAAAGGAAAGAGGTTTGGAAACACTGCCAAGCTTTATAAAAGCTGGAAGTTGACATTTTGTAGACAAACAGTTTAACAAGATTCTGTTGTACAAGTACACACCAGGGAGTACATACCAAACACGAGTGAAATTAGCTGTTACCCCTGCAGTGAGCCATTACCCATTTGTCAGTATTTGGTACACTACTGAGGATGCCAATATTTAGTAAGCAAACTCTGATTTTACAGTCATTCTTCTGAACTCCTGTTTATCACTGTGTGCCTTTCCACTGCACTCACCCTTGTTTTCAACAGATCCATATAGTGAAGACTTAAGGACAAACTTCCCATTTCCCATGAAATCTCCACACAAATCCAAGGAGCTCCAGTGTTTCACAGCTTCTGTTTAAGTGCCGGTTGAAAAATGTAAACAGTTTTTGCCTGGCAAACTCGAGCTTAGACCAGTGTTTGTGAATATGGCCTCTGCCCCAAACACAGCTCCATGTTCTTAACTGCTGGTCACAGATTTCTATGTCCTCCCCCTCATGCTGTTGCATTATTATCTCTAACACAATACTGTCCACAGCATCACTGGGTTTTTTGACACCGACAGCTTTGTATCTGAGACCTAAAGTAATTTTCTTGGGTAAGATTATCTTGAGGGACTTCACTGAATATATTAGTATCTCAAAACTAGGATTGCTTATGTTTTACTGCTTATTAAGGGGACAAGAAAATCAGCACCTTCTGTACCTTTCCCCTACTCTCCTCTGCTGGAGATGTTTCATGGCATACCCAGTGTGTCTCTACATGGAAAAGTTTGCTTTTATTGTACTGCATGCAAGGAAAGTTTGCAGGATATTTATTTTGAGTAGCCCTGCCAACTAGGAAGGCTCTTTCCCTACTATTTTCCACTTCATAACATTGACCCAATCAGTTACTGGGGGGGATGACATGCATACTATATGAGGAAGCTAATGCAGGTTAAAAATCATCTTAAAGTAATGTAGCATTAAAAAAGACTATTTTAAATCCTGCCCTGGTTAATGCACAGGGTCACAAATTGCTTAGAAAAACAGAAGACAGGGAACGAAGCAAGCAGGGGAAAAAGAATGAATACTTAAGCTGCCTCACACCAAAAGAAATGTCGTAACGGACTGAAAACTTGTAAGCTTCTCATTTCACCCCCATGTGCAGAAGACTTCCAGTTTACACAAGCTCTGAGTCAATCCATGACTGACAATGTGGATCACCCTTGCAGTTAAAGGCCATCACTGATACACTGACAGAGCCTTGCCTTTCAGTGGGGAAAAATGCAACCAGGTTCCTCAAGCATCGACCGGCCAGGCACTGCCACCTTTACCTTTCCAAATCCAAAGAACCAATAAATATACCACGATAGCAGGGAATTCTGTCTGTTCCTTCCTCCAGGATTTGAGCAGAGATTTAGATCAACAGTTCAAAGTCATAACTATGGAATTATTTTGCAATTTCACATTAAGTAGGATTTATAAACAGATTTTTTTTTTTGAGTTAAAAAGATCCATAGCTTTTGTGTAGTTGACTTCTCACCTCGTTTTTCCAGAAGTATTTTTAACAACTTTTCGGAATGACTGATTTGCTGAGGATCTTGTAGACATAGTTCTAGGAGAGGCACGAACAAAAGACGACGGTGGTGTCTTAGGGATCTTCTTTACTAAATGAGTCACCCACTTCTTCTGTTCATCTTGACAGGATGCCAGTAACAGCATATCTCTTGCTGAAGTTACATCATAACTCACTGAAAGGAGGAAGATGATTCAGTGAAAACTAGGACTTGTTCTCAAAGCAAGAATTAAGACATACCACACGTGCCCCTGGAAAGAACAATGCCACCTCTACATATACTTTACTGGATTCATTTATATATTTTTGGAAGACAACACAAAGGGAAGATTATGAATATAGTTTCTTTCAATTATTTGTCACTCTCACTCAGATCTTTGAGTCTAACATTAGCATTCAATAAATGAGAACACTTACACTAACTGTGATCTTAGCAAGCTGGGAAGTTGAGCGAGTGCCTTCTGGCCGAGTCGCAGAGTACAAACCCCAAACGCTGTGCTTTGCATGAGCAGAGGGGAACCCTTCACTCCAACCTGTGAAGTGGCTCAAGAACCACTCTTCAAGTTCTTAGCACAGCTTGGTTATGCAGCCACTGAACTGTCCCTCATGTGGGCCATGGATAAGTACAGAGAGAATGGTCTGGGAATGAAGGAGCTGCCCAGTACTTGGGCACCAACCTCTAGGGACCCCTGTGCTCGCAGGGCCCTCAGCAGAGCCACCAGCCCAGGCCCCCTACAGAGCCCTACCACAGCTGCCTCTTCATAACCTCTGCCAACGCTCTAGTATTTTAATAGCACCTTTCACATCTAAAATCATAACAACTAAAGAGTAGAAAACGTTTCCACTAAAGTGCTAACCATTTGTCTCTGGTAGTTTAGCAGGTGTGGCTAAAGCATGTCGAGAACAGAGCGCTAAAATCCGTTAGTCTACCTTTGCACGGTGCAATTAATTCCTCCTTTTTATCCAAGTGGTCCCTGTGGCACTTCACATGGCATCGTCGACATTCTAGGGCAGCAGGGGGTTTAAAGACATGCCAGAGAGGTTTGGCACAGGCCTCGCAGTTGGCTGGGAAGTGGTATAACGTTGGAATGAATTCATGGCCTTTGTGATTTAGAAAATTGGTCTTCTCTGCTGGTTGTACTGGTTCTACTTCCAAATCTTTCCTGCATTCCCCCTCGTTAGCATAGAGAATCTGAAAGAGAACACTGCTGTGTTACTGCTGAAGCACTACGTATTTTTGTACACTTTTCGAAGAAGCCACCAAACTTTTTCAAGAGAATTAAACAAAAATGAGAATACACTTTTTTACCTGGAATATTTTTGGAATTTCTTCTGTTTCAGCTCTATATACATCTCCTTGAGTTACAGGCCGGACATGGAACAGCTTACTAGGTTGGAAGAAACATGAATCAGAAAGTGCTAAAAGGCTACGTATGTTTTTAAAACAGTTGAAAGTGCTTTGAAGTTCTTATCTTGTCTAGAACCTTGCTTATGCAAGCAATATGATGCACTTCAAAGCTGCAATATGATTTTAGGAGTTAATTCATAAACCATATAGATCCTGTCTACCCGAGGAAGATCAAAACATTTCATAGCATGGAAAGAGGGTTATCTCACAGTGGGTTCAAGATCCCTCATGGAAATTTACTGGGAAGAGGGCCTTCACATTCTTCCTCAGAACACTGAGAAGTCTAACTGATATTGCTAGAAAAGCTTTTGGATAACCCTGAATGGCAGTAACCATATCAAGTATAGTGTTATTTACTCATTTTCTTACTAAATCATGTGATCAGTTGATACTCAATGCCAGAGCATCACAAAAGGCACCAGCTGTTGAAAATGCTATTAAAATGGAAATGAACATCATCCTACAGTGGGTCAAGAGCAGACCATCTATCTCAACATCCTGTTTTCAACAGTTTCCATAACAGATGTTTATGAAGAGAGTAAGAAACAGCTCAGAGAAAATAACACTCTGGTTTTGAGCAATGGGCAGCTGAAGCACTTGCCCAGTTTGATACTCCTTCCAGCCACTGTATCTGTTAGTCACCGACAGACCTATTCATGCATTTGAAAACCTTTTTTCAATTACTACTCTATAAATTCCCATAATGTCAATCAGCTGTTCAAACATCACATTCACTCACATATCAGCTATGTGGCCTCAGTGACACTTGACACAATTTTCCTCATGTATAATCTTTGTAAAGGGTTCAATTCAATTGTCACTCTAAACAGAGCCATGCGAAAAAGCCAGACATGCTTTGGGCTTGACCAGCACTCCAGGGACACCTTACAGCAGCCTTCCAGTACCTAAAGGGGGGCTACAAGAAAGCTTTTACAAGCTTTTTACAAGGGTTTGCAGTGATAGGATGGGGGGCAATGGCTTTAAACTGAAAGGGGGTAGAATTATATTAGATGTAGGGAAGAAGTTCTTCCCTCAGAGTGGGTGAGGCACTGGAAGGGGTTGCCCAGAAAGGCTGTGGATGTCCCCTCCCTGGAGGTCTTCAGGACCAGGCTGGCTGGGGCTGTGAGCAACCTGCTCTAGGGGGAGGTGTCCCTGCCCATGGCAGGGGGGTTGTAACTGGATGATCTTTAAGGTCCCTGCCAACCCAAACCATTCTCTGATTTTAACACTGATCCCTTAGACAGCAAGAAGAAGGTATGAAGCAAAGGGATAAGACCTAAAAATCAGCCAGCCAGTTCCCTAGCTCTCCCCCACACAACCATCGTGCCCTGCTTCAGAAAGCAGCTGTTGAAGCAACGGAAAAAAAAAACCCAGTTGTTAAACTGAATCATAAAAAGAGAGAGCACAGTATGGAGGTTCCACTGTCTGACCCTTCTGCCATAATGAGACCAGGTTCTTCATTTCTGCCAGTTCAGCCCAGCAACTACAGACAGTGCCACACTATTACGCATTTAAACTTTTCTCTAACTTTCAGCAACAGCAGGACAAAGAAAAAGTAGTTTCTTCTGTTATCAGAACCCTGAAATACGGATAGAGACACATTTTCCCATGAGTATTGGAATTGAACATTATTTGTGGAATTTTGATTCTGAGCCTATAGATCTGTGATCTGTTATCTCACCCAGAACACTCTCTGGCCAATTTGCATCCAAAACTAACAGTAGCTTTACTTACTCTATATCTAGTACCATGGATGGATTGGACTGGTCCTTGTCCTTTTCATCATTGTAGAACAGGATCTTTTTACTGCTCACCACAACGTACTAGGGAAAGAAAGGGTAAAACCAAGTTAAAATTGCAGTTTAAAAAGCAACATTTACCCTGCTGTACTCTCACACACATAAAAAGCCTGAGTAAATTAGGGGTTTTAATCTATATCAGGAGCTGTTTAAATCCTCAGCAGGCAGCTCTGTGCGTTGCCCCTGCAGCACTCTCCAGTGCTTGCCATGACTCTGGAATTCTGTCTGTGCACAAAGTCACAAATGGCAGTTGCCACCGGGGTGTTACTGTAAAGGTTACTGGATCACCAAGAAACCCCTGGAGCACAGCATCTGTCACATGCTGATAAAGCTGTACACAACTCTAGGTCTAGACATCTGCAGGACTCACTAGGACTCTGCAGCAAACTAGTGGTAGGCTCAAAGATTCTCACTGCTCCAGCTATTTCCTACACTTTCAACTCAATGGACTAGTTAAACAAAGAGCCAGAATGAATCAGCAGAAGCACAGGGCTGGTATACATTCCAAATGTAGGAACACAGACACAGGAGGGGAAAGGTTTGCAGAGGAGGAGAAAAGAAATGGACATTCTTTTGCCAAGTGTCGCTTTTAAAGGTCAAACTACACAGGTTTTTTCTAGAGTGGTAAAGAGGTTAAAGGACAGAAACATTTGGTAATGTGTTATTAGTTTTTTCCCCAACTGTTTTAAATGTTCTTGCTTAAAATCTGCATATTAACATATTATACCTCTCTCATGCCACTGAAAAAGTGAAGTACTCCAGAATGCATGGGATTCTGGGGAATAAGCAAGAGCTCCTGGGAAGGTGTTGGGAGATTCAGAGCAGGATTGGACTGCAGGTTCCACTCACAACACAGTTCTAAAGCGCTGACTACAACTCACCTCCCCACTCTAAAAAGCCCCAGGATGCTATCCTCAACCTAAATTACACAGACACCCTTCCAGTGCTGCTCACAAGCACACAGAATTATAAGCACTTGTTCCTCTGACAGGAGAAACAAAGCAAGCCACTCAGAAAAAGCATTCTGTAAGCCAGAAGCCAGTTCATATTAAACACCTCTAACCTCAGCACTTCCCAGGTGAGTTCAAGCCTGCAGGATTCACTGCCTGCTGCTCCTCACTGGGAGCTGCCAGTCCAATGTCTGTGCTAGAACTGCCCATAAGCATAAGGTCAGGGGGCAGTTCACTCCCCTGCAGCTTCAAATGTTTCAGAACCAACTTACTAAAAGGTATGAGGTACGAGAGGATTAAAAAGAGGTAGACTGACTGCTCTGCCTACACTGAGCTCCAGATTTGGGTGTAACAGGAACCAGAAGCAGAGGAAAGGACAGAGAAGCAAGGAAGTGCATACCCTAACAGTTCATCTCAAATTCCAGTTACTGGTAACAGGGTGGGTTTCTGCATGATGCAGACACGGACAGTTTGAGTAAATACTGTTTACTTCTACAAGAGGAGGTTGAACATCCTCATGAAACAGGACAAAGCCTGACAAAACCTGAATGTGAAAGTTAAGCAAGCTTACAGAAGAGCGCTTTGAAAACGTGTGGCACAAGCTGCGGGCTGAGATAGGCAACATCTCAACTCCTGAAATGCATCCATAAAGGCCACAAAGGGTGGTTTTCCACCCGACCTTTCAGCCCCTCAGTCGGGACTCTCCTAGAAAGCCTGATCATCTTGAACAGGTACTAAGTTGTAACAGTGTGAGCCGCCTGTGATTTTTTTTCCACACTGGAAGAGTCTGCAGTTGAACTCCTTTGATCAACAGCAAGATAATGTCTTCTTTGTCTTTGAAGTATGCATCTCTGCCTTTCACAGGCAAGGCCTTACGATGCCTCCTATAACACGTGCAGCGGAATTCAGTTATCACACTGTATACAATTCTTGATGAAAGAATAATTTAACCTCCCAAAAGCAAGGTTACATACAGAATCAATATCCTGCTGTGAACCTACCAAAAACAAACAAAAAAATCATCTTCTGACAGTAGTGCTTCCCTACAGTGGTTTTTGAAGGATATTTTATCATCTCCACTCGGGATGAAATGAAGTTTCAGGTAAGAATATGGTTAACCCATTTTAGTGTTAGCTTGAGGTACAACTCAAGTGTTTATCCTCAAACGCGTCTCCCACGCTCACCCCTTTCTAACCAGCGCTAAGGGGGCTCAGTGGGCATGGGGCAAAAGCATCACTGCTGCTGACCTTTGAGTTGGAAATGCATCAGCTCAAGGTATAATAACCCAGACATCAATCCAATTGCAGTGCTAATGCTGTCCTGCTTTCCCTTTATTTTAAGTTAATCTTGGCATGGCTGTATTTGAGGTGTAGCCAACCCCAAAACGGAAAGTGCAGGAGAATCAGGAACAGAAGTACCAGAGGAGGCTGACTGCACAGCCAGCCTCTTTCAGATGCAGTACAGTTCAGCCACCTGGGTACACGTCAGTCGACACAGCCCCTCACTACTGTCTCTCACGGATCTGAACCTCAGCTAGTTTAAGAAATCTTATCAGCATGATTCATTTTATGACAGAAGCACCCACCTGTAGCTCAGATTCCTTCAAAGCAGAACTATTATACAAAATAGGAAAGTGTGAATGGAGTAACTGCCTAAAATATCTCAATTTCTGGAAGAAAACCAGAAAAGGCTGCTGGAGGTATTTTGACAGTAAAGTGATGCACTATTTTAGACAACCTAGAGCAGAATAAAGCAACACAACTTGTGCCTAGGGACAGTCACTTCTGTTCCTGGGCACTGCTAAAAGCCTGGCAGCAACCTGGAGAATAAATTCTGGAACAAGAGTCAAGCAGCCTCAGCTATCAAACAGAACACACTGTGGAACAGATTTACAAACAGCTGTGTTTCATGAGACACCTTAAGAACACTGAAACACTATCAGCCTTTGACTCAAATATGGCACCAAGAACATTCTTGACCCCATCTTGCAGGTCTCCTGCAGTTCTGCTAACAGGGAGACAAAGTGAAACGCAAAGAGAGCAGAAACCAACTGAAAAGCACTTGAGGTATCTGCAGCAGGCTCCAGGTTCCAAACTGTGGTAAGCAGGCATTCTCAACGTGGCACTCATTGGCACTGCTTCAACTGGGTTTAACTCACAGATACATCATCAAGAGGGGCTGGTATTCATGATGATACTGATGTGTGATGATGAAAAAGAGGCAGGTCTGGAACTCAACACATTTCAACTGTATAAAGAAGGTCATGTCAGCCAACTGGAAAATGGAGCACTTCAAAGAAGAAGTTCAGCTAAAGGCCCAATACAAGCAATTCAGTGCTTCTCTGACAGGAATTAAATCTTCCTCCTCTAAATTTTGAAGGGACCACTACTAATACCTGTAGAAGGTGAATGTGAACTGCAGCACCTGAGAAGGACCTTCCAGCAGGAATGAGAAAGTTACATTGAAAGTTTCATGAATAAATTGAATCATTTCCAATACTGGTGTCTGACCATAAATAATAAAGATGCAGGGAAATAGTTTATTTCATACAAATTGCTTGCAAAATTGACAGAATTCTAATAACTGTGTTCACTTTTGCAAGTTGTTACACTAAAGGATGTTCAAAAAGGAGAACTGGAAAGGCAGAAAACAATCAGAAACTGGTTCTAAGCTTCCAGGCATCTCAATTTGAACATTTGAAGCTTGAAAGAACTAGACCATAACCACTGCAGAGGCAAAACAATACTGCTTTGTTTAGAGTGGGAAGGTCCAGGCACAGAGGTCCAGTTTGAGAGTAAACCAGTTCTTTTCAAGAGAGACTGTTTTAAAAGTAAGGGAGATGGACATGTCCTCTGAAATCATGCGTGGCAACTTACTGTGATGCGCTCTTCCATGGCCTTCAGAACATTTTGGTGTGGTAATCCCTACTCTCCACTGTCAAGCTGCACAAAGTGCTTATTTTGCAGTAGCAGAATTAAAGCAGCACACTCAAAGGAAAAATGGGATTTTCAGTGGTTCCAAGATGCCCACTGCAAAGCATTTCCTCACCCACTCGTCGTAAATCTGCACAATGTTTTTACTGCAAATTTCAAAGTGAAGTTGCATTTTTTGGGTTTTGTTATTGGGGTTTTTTCTTCAATAAAGCCATGCATCCCACCACGTTATTTCAGTATTTTGCTTGCTTCTTAACTGCGTGCTGTAAAACCAATTCACTGTATGCCTAAAACACTTTCCAAGGGAGCTGAGGAAGAACAAAACCCCCTCCATCTGTACCTGTTTCTTCCAGCCATGCCGCTTTATATTTCCTTTGTTTGGTATTGAAAGCCAACCTTCAAGTCTTGACTCTGTTTTAAAAAAAAAACATATTAAATAATTGTATTTATTTATAAAAACAAAGCAGAAGAGCACAAAAGCAATCTATTACTAGAAAGGAAGATGTGCTACATGCACAGGCAATTACCTATTCAGCAAAGCAGAATCAAAAGCACAGCTAAATAAAAAGAAGATATAAGCTTTTGCTTCATGCTTCATCACAAGCTAACAACTGATTATATAGTTACTGCAAAATAAAGTGAAGCTGTTTTCCTTGATGCCAACATCTAACACTGGATGTAAATAGTTTGCGAAGACGCAGGTAGAAAAGACTTTGCTTTGAAAATGTGTTACAGCTTAAATGGAGGGGGATTAAGAGATTCTCAAAATAAACAATTTAACATTCAGAGGGGCTACACAAAAATACTCAGCAGGAAGATGCAGCAAGTAAAACAAACCAGATCCACATTTTCCAAAGGAAACAAAAGAAGGGGAGCAGACAAGAGCAAGCAAAGCTATACATGTGTCCCGTTACTCACAGAAGATAAGCATAGAAGATAAATAAATAAGGAATGCAGGAAGAATCAACTAGATATAAAGAATGAGAGACAAGTGTTTTATTCAACTTTTCAGTAAGCAATTTTTCATAGAGTACTGTAATAACTTATTTTCCTACCACAAAACTACTGAAATAATGATACAAAGAATCATCACAAGAGAATTAGCATCATGCCTAATGAATCATAGATTTTAAGACCCCCTCCACTCCAGCTAACTGACACTGGGCTTTGATAGAGAATTTTTAAATTATGAAGCCAGGTAATAGCAGTTAGATAATAATAATAATAATTATTATAATCTGAAATGACACAGTAAAAAAGTGTCAGAGTTTAGTAAATGTGAGAATGAAGTAATCAAAATTCCACTCCATAATTACATATTTATTTCACAGTTGAGAAAAGTTTTGTAATCTTTTTTAAATGATTGTAAAAATCTGATTTGTAAAAACATCTCAGAGTACAGAAATATAGCCGATAGCCAATGTATGAATTATTTACTAGAAACTTAACTGGCAGCACTGAAAACTTCAAAAAGATTAAGTTAAAATTTGCTG
Organism: Todiramphus chloris collaris; assembly: GCA_025345505.1. NCBI lineage: Eukaryota > Metazoa > Chordata > Aves > Coraciiformes > Alcedinidae > Todiramphus > Todiramphus chloris. The sequence continues at coordinate 355,388 of JANVCC010000261.1, forward strand.
AAATCTTCTCCACAAATATTTATGTAAGAAGGAGCTACTGGTCTCTTTTATTCTTCAGGGATAACTCTGTGAACTGTATCCCAGCAAGCTCTGAAAATACATCCGAATACATGAAAAATATTGCCCATAAACTTTATGTAAAATAACAATGAGACTGACAGCCTAACCTCGTACAAGACATTAAAATAAGGAATAAAACAAGGCATAAAAAGACTACACTTGAAGACATATAATAATTTCCTAACATTTCTCCACACAGAATAGTTTTAAAATACTAGGGGACCACTGAAATTTAACTGTGGAAAGAGGCACGTTAGCAGAACTCATTCCTGTAAGAGACCTTCCTGTAAAAATGAAGGACATTTTCATTCCTCTGCCTCTCAGATCTGCAGAATTGTGGGGTTGGGGGCTTCTCCCCCCTAGACCCTTCCCAATTTTTTATATTCAGTAGGTTTGGAAAAGGAGAACTATTTCCTTCACATCTGCAGGCATCACAGATAATGCTTACCCTATTTTGAATACTTTAAAAGTAATTTTTACATCAGGAGAACATTTGTTTATGTCAGGAGAACATTTTTCTACGGCAAGAAAAGATTCTTCAATTCTGAGAAATTTCACAAATATCTTAAAACTCAAGTGCTTCATTACAAAAGAAAGTGATTCTCTGCTAATAGAGAACACGGTACAGCAACTGCGATTAAAATGAAGATGGTATGGACAACAGAGATTCAAAAGGAGTAACTACACATCTGTGGAACTCGTGGCATATGAAAATCTAGAAAGATCCAATGATTGTCAGTTTTAAAAGATGCACCAGGTACTATACTGCCTACAGGGACAGTGTGAGGAGGAGCTTTTCTAAGGTCACTTCTATACAAGCATGTTCTGAAAGAAATTTCCAAGACAGTGGAAAGTGGATGAGCTATCACAATCAGTCGACATTCTTTTCCATCTACTATAAGTCTATTTCAGGGAGCAAATTCTATCTGCATGAGAGATGACTTCCAGGCTGTGGATAACTTCCTGCAGTTGAAAATAACAGTTTCTGAAGTTACTTTTCAAGAAAGCTAACATTCATCTGGACCCGAATGTATTCCTGAAAGGGTAGATGAGTCCTTTTCATCCCAACCTTGCCACAAAGGTTTGTCTCCAGTAATGTTTATAGCGCATTTTCAGTTCCCTTGACTCAGGTAGCATAACTGAAAATGCTCTTCTGGCCATTTCACAAACATTTGACCCAGAAGAATAGAATCTGAGTGTTCTGATTAAGTAATTATGAAAACACGGGTTATCTAGACTGGGAAGAAGAATCTTCCATTCCCGTATTTAAAAACAGACTTAAAATTATTGCCTGGCAACATCCCTGTATTTTGGAAAGAATCCCAGAAATGATACTTTATATTTCTAATCCAGAAAATCCAAGATAGCCCTGAAAAATATCTGATGGCTTGCTAGACCTGAAGAGAATATGAAACAAGAACTCCATGGAGGCTACAGATCGATAATTATCTCTGAATACCTATCAAAATGTGGATTTGCATTCTGAACATCTTCACGGTCAGTATTTGTATTGCCAGGATATCACTGCATGATGAATCTGAGTTCTAACAGGAAGTCTTCAATAAAACAAACAAACAAACAAATAATATAAACCCCCCCACAAAAGACAGCCATGACCGTACTGATTGATGAGACTTTGTTGCTTTGGAGCTGAAGTGATACAGGCACCTTCATGAGCAGCAGAGCATCTCTTTCCAATGTTCAAGAATTCCTCCTCCTCAGACTTTTCAATGGTAACCAAAAACCTGGAGATACAACCTTGCTAATTCTTTCTAGTCCATCCTTCCCCATTTGATTCTTTCCTTCCTCAGACTGCTTTACTCTAATTTCATGCGGATCTCAGCAAGGATTTCTGGTTGGATCTCATGGTGACATTCAGGTGACAGTTATTTGCAGGTATTTCAGAAAGTCAGATCCGTGTCCCGTATTACAAAAAAACAAACCAAAAACTGTTGCCCTAAGTGGTCCATATTTATTATTCCATCCTATCTTTGTGTAAAACATGATTTATAACATACACTGTAAAATAATGTGTTGCAGTTAAACCTGCAGAACAGCTTCATTGCTTAAATGATCTTGCCAATCAGATAAGAAGAGTTAATTCATAACAGGTCAGTGCCCTATAAGAATAAGGAATCAGGAACTTAGAGAATTTTGTTACGTTTTGTCTTGTTGAAGAAGAATTCTGTTTACAGTTGTGCTGCAAGACATCCTAGGTCCAGCCAGGAGGAAGAGGCATTCCAAAGGTATCATGAAAAAGCAAATATTTCAGCTGGTTTAGGAGGGACTCTATATTCGACACATCAGCTGAATCATGAGCTACCTGAATCAATAAGCAGGAGTCAGAAAAAATGCCTACAGCTGAATACAAGGAAAATCTTGATCACATCATCATTCCCATCTGGTGAAGCAAAAGCCTGAGAATAGCCTGACTGTCTGCACAAGCCAACCCCTGCCTTGCTAGGGCAGAAGCTGCCCTGTGAGCTACCAGAACCTGAGGGGGTATTTAGCTCAATCAGAAGCCAATTAGCTTTATCAGAAGCCAATTAGCTTTATCAGAAGCCACCTCCAAGTGAGATGCAGCTCTAAGGTCTGTTACCACACAATTTCTCTGCATCTACCTCCAAACAGACAAAATAGTTTTTAAAAGTTTTTGAGTAATAGGAATCCATTTTCGTATTACCGTAAGGTTATTCAAAGAGTGCAAAGCCTTCTGACTCCCAAATTGATTAGATTCTCCTCTTGTAAATCATGAATTCTACTCTGGTCACCTCTCTGGTGGCTGGTAAACTGATCTCCCTGCTTAGACAAGACACTGCCCCACAGCCAGGCAGGAGGACAGTGGAAAATGCCAGAGGTCTCTCAGCAATTCTGCCAAAACTACTATCACACCACTGCACACCAAATTATCCCAGTTAAACCAGAGAGTGCCCATTGTCAGAGTGGAGACCATTGAACCATCCCATTATATATGTTTACATTGTATGGTGTTTTCACTTTTTTCCCTGGTGATGTTTTTTACTGTGGCAGGAAAGTAAAGCTCTCAAGCAATGTCTATGTTTGAGCTACAGAAGTGATGGGAAACACCTGGGGACAACTTCATCCAGCCAAATCCTAGGAGATGATCTGCTGTGGTATGCCATCTTCTGTTTGGAGGACTAATTACTTGGCTTGCAGGAAAATAACTACACGCTGGATAATTTCCTCTTTCTGGAGCATTTCTACTTTGAAGACTGGTGGGTTTTTTCCCCTCCTTATAATGCCAGTGCACTCCTCTGATCTCTGCTTGGCTTCCTGACAAATCTGTGGCATCTGACTATACTGCTGTCACAATCTCTTAATTGGCTAAATTGCTTCTTATTCAGACCCTGATCAACTCTGAGCCTCACTTGAAAAAAACAAGTAGCATGTAGGGATGTGATCTAAACCTAGAGAAGTTGTGGTATTCTGTATTAGGGGTCCTACCTGTGTGGCACAACAACACCAGCAGCACAGCTGCAGTAAAAATCAGAGAAGCGTGGAGAAAAGGGCAAGAAAGAAGAGAAATTAAAGGCTAGTAAAAAACAAATAGCTAGAGGGGTCACGAGTACAGAAGACTAAGACCACAAGAACTTTCAGCAAATGTCATGTTGTAATTAACAGTGGGAAAGTTACAGCTGACTTGAAAAGATCTCAGACATACTGCAATTTCTGCCCCAGAACTGAAGAGGTAAGTCATACAGCCAGAAGCTGAATGACACGTGTCTCCAGAGGTAAAACTGAAAATAATGCCATGGGATGAGGGAGACCAAGAAAGAGCTTACTCCTACAGCTGATCCAAGAGACAACAGGGTCGTATGGACAACCTGTTGCCCTTAAGAAGAACAGAAAGAAGGTGCCTATATCCAGATGGAAGCATTGGGGTTTTTCAGTGCAATGCACAATAGTCATGATGCTGAAAATGGTTGAGAAGAAAAGTGAGAAAATTCAAAGCTGCCCTTTTCCACAGAATACGTTTTCTAGGAGAAAAATTCAAGCACTCAATTTACAGGTAAAAAATTTCTATTAAAAAATTACAAACTACAGTGTTCCTCATTTAGGAGACACTATCAGACACATAAGGCTTGATTCCAACAGTAATTTGAGGGGAAAAACCACCAGTTCAAGTAAAATCCCTCTGCTTTCTTTTTTTACCCCAATTAAATGGAATACACTGATAATTAGTATTGAAGAGAAAAAGTCCTGAGAAGTAGTGATACTTCAGGAATACCTGAGGAAGCTCCTAGAAGGTCATAGGTAAGAAAAAAAAAAAAATTTTCTTTCCCCAACCTAATAGTTCCAAGAATTCCCAACACTGAGTTTCGGGGAAAATTTCACACAGATGACATTTCTGAACATAGTAAAATAGACATTTAGTTGTAACAAGATGGTAATTGCCTGAGGGTTTACAGATCTCACTTCACAGTACAAAAGGGTTCTTGGATAGAATGGAACTTGAAGAAAAGACTAAATGAAAATCTATTCTAGAACAGAATTCAACGAAATATCTAAAAATGAAATATCTAAAAATACACTAAGGGAAGACAGGAGACAAAACCAGACACAGAAAGTAATAACTACATAAAAACATACCCTCAGTCTCGTAACCTACCTGAAACTTCAATCACTCTTAAGACCCTTGGAAAAAGTCTAGTATGTGGCAATCTGAGCAGCATGAAGTGCATTAACAGGAAAAGAGACACCTAAAATGATTCCTTTTACTTTTATCTGGTCTTAAAATACCCCAAAGTGTATGCTATTTGTGTATGTTTGAATGTTTTCCTACAATAAAAATGAGACTGTAAATCTGTAAGACAAACACAATCAATGATAAACATTACTGAACTATACAAAAAATAAACCTAGCTCCAACATATGGAAAGTGTTAAGCACAGCTTATTATCACTAAACATTTCTTCCTGTCCCTAGAGATACAGAAATGGATCACAAAGTATTAACTGATTACACTTCTGAAACACTGGGGAGGGGTAAATCACTACTAACCAGTGGGTACTCTACATGGAAATGGGTAACTAACTACACTGCATTATTTGTTCTTACTTTCATCTGATAAATCAGAGTACCCACACAACCATAAAAAGCATTATGGAAGTGCCTACAATTATTTTTCACACCAGCAGTTATTGCCACTTATCACAAAGGTGCACACGATTGTGAGTAAGGATGAACAAGAAGAACAAGGCAATACTGCATTCAAGATATAAAGTACAGGCATGGTTTTGGAGAACTGCTGGCCCTGTATCTATTCACTGGACATGGCACACAGTATTTGCTGAATTCAAACAGTAACAGACAGTCTTTCCATGAAAGCCATATGGTGGGAGGAATGATGTGAGACAAAATTATGACAAATATAAAGCAGCTAAGACAGGAAATAAAACCAAAATAATAAGGAAGTGGAAATGTGATAAAAGACACAGCTAGATGTTTTGAAAGGTAGCAACTTGTTTGAAACAATACCTTCCAAAACTATGTGTACACACAAAATCAAGTAATTCAAATATGCATTTATCTTACCTGAAAGATTTCCATCTGTTTCATCTGTCTGGAGACTAGCAACACTGGTAGAATCCATTCCTTGCTGGAGGTCCAAAATTTTCCTCCGTAGTTGTTCTATGTCACTCTCTTTACTATCCAGCTGCATCTGGAGCTCGTTCCTGTACGTAGATTCTTCTGCTAGTTGCTGTATATATACACACACACATAAGCATAGTTACTGTGACACCAAAAATATGGCAAAGTATTTTTCTTTTTTTACTATCTAACAAACTTTTGTTTTTACTATCTCTAGGTACTTCTGCTAGCATTAACAAATGGTTACAGTAGAAGAGTTTGTTCTTGCCTTGGAAAAAAGTTCAGTAACAAAGATCCAGCAATGCATTTTAGTACAAACCAGTTTGATTAACCTATTAAGTTTCTGTAATGCCATTTGTTTTGAAAAGGAGACCACCAATCAGTGAAATAAGCAGCACAAGTAGTATGCTACACCTCATTCTGTTTTTCAGTCTTCGTATCAGTAACTTCCTCTCTCAGAATTCCGAAAGGAGAAATGACCAAGAACACGCACAGCTCCACACTTGTCAAGTTCTCTGCCTCACTAAAATTTTGTGGCTTAGAACATCTGAAACCAAAGCTGTTATTTTTTCTAGTAGACTAGGAGCCATACATTCTTCCTGCAGAGAGAATTCCACAATGTGACCAATAAAATAAAAAAGAGGATTATTTTACCGCTTGCATTTCATTGAGCTCCTTTTGGTATTTTACTACCATTTGATTGAATTTCTCTTTTTCTTGATTGAGCTCTAATTGGAGCTTTCGGTTTTCCTTCTCTTTCTTCCTCAAATCTTGCATGTTAGCTTTCTTTCTGTCTATTTTAAAATCTTTCCGGTTCATTATCTCAGCCAGTTTGTTGACAGCCTGTTAGGAAAGAGGAAAAAGAAAACCAGTTAGAAAAATGCCACATGCAAGAATGTTTCTTACAAAATTTCTAACTTCTAGTTACAGCATTCAAAAAACCAACCCTCTTTAGCATAAATGGCCCTTTACTCCCAATAGAAGTAATACTGAGTAGTACACAGCATCATAACTTATTGTTTTAACTGTAAATATCAACAATGCATATTACACATAATGGTTAATATAAACTGAATCTCAAAGGAACTACGAGTTAGTTTCATAAAACCCAGTAAACTGAAAATACATATGATACGCAAAGTAATTCTTATTAAATTGCATAAAGTTATACCTGTGTCTTCAGAGTTCTTTCAGTGCTAATGCTCTTCTCATAATGCATTCTAATATTATTGATTTCCTCCTCTTTTTTCACTTTGTATTCTGTTAAAATAATATTCAACTTTGAGGTATTTTAGGACAAGGTAAATATTTCTCAGCTTAAGCAGTTCTACAATTGCATCATTGGGTATTTTCCCCTGTTTTCCTATTGTGTTACTTAATGTGCAAAATACAGTTTGCAGAGCTAAAGGTTACCAGTGTAATGATACTGTAATGATAGAAAACTACCAGAAGGATACCAAGATGAAATACTAAAGCTAAATTGGGTTTTTTTTTCCTGGTGGTAAGTTTTCAGCCCCACTTCATGTTTGCACTCCCAGAGGTGTTTCTGCAGTACCAAAAATCATCCTGCGTGGGTACTGACTCAAGACTGACACGATGGGATTCACATTCAGTATAGATTCTCCTATCAGCATAAAGAGAACGAGGGAAAAGGTTTTCTTTATACTTCCCCCCTCACACACCAGTCACTCAGTTCTCTCCATCTATTTTTCCCACCTCCAGTGTGCTGTCTCTGAAGTTTCTAGAAGCATGCGTTTCACTAATGAGGATTTCTCCACCACCACTATGGTTAAAGAACAATTTTCGGGTACTTTAAAAGTAACAAACCTCAGTAAAACAAAAAATACTGAAAACTTCTTGCTCACCCAATCTCTGCTATTAGAGAAACGCAGCCCTAAAGGGAAATATTTTAGTGTTTACAACACAACTACTGAGGCCTTTACTCCCACAGCCAGCAGTAGTAAAGCATGTGTTCCAGTGTCAGAACGCCTGCTCAGATACAAAACCATGGGAGTGAACGAAACAATACCGTGACTTCCCACATGGTCAGAGCGCACGTAAATGAAACACAACCCACTGCTACGTGCGAGATCACCATTTGGATTCCCAGTCTGACATCTGCAGGAAGCTGAAAATGCTTTACTGCAAATAGCGGAGATAGAAACCAAGCCTTTAACAAACACGGTGCGTGCAGTACGAAATCAGTACAACGCTTTTCCTTAACTTTCCTGCACCAAGGGCAGGGCTGGCAGAAGGGGGCTAGACAGACAGTGTGCGGATGAGCTGCACTGGACAGGCATTCCGGGCTCTGCCTGCAGGAATTGGTGCTAACTTGTTTCAGAAAGTGAGGGGAGAGCGTGAGCAGAAATTCACTTTTTCCTCCCTGCTACAGATGAGGTTTTAATTGTTTTCAACACTAAAGGCAGCACATGGAAATGGCAGCAATGCGGTGGAAAGAGCAGCAGTTTAGAATCATAGGATGGTCTGGGTTGGAAGAAACTTTTAAAGGTCTGGTCCAAGCCCCTGCAGGGAGCAGGGGCACCTAGAGCAGGGTGCTCAGAGCCCCGGGCAACCTCCCCTGCAATGGTGCCAGGGATGGGGCAGCCACCACCTCTCTGGGCAGCCTGGGCCAGTGTTTCACCACCCTCATTTTAAACAATTCTATCTAGTCTGAATCTGCCCTCTTCAGGTTTAAAACCATTACCCCTTGTCCTACAAGACACCCTGCTAAAAAGATTGTCCCTATATTTCTTAAAAGCCCCCTGTGAGTACCAAAAGTCTGCAATTCCAGCCTGAACCCCCCAGCTCTCCCAGCCTGGCCTCCTAGCAGAGGGGTTCCAGCCCTCCCAGCATTGCTGGGGCTCCTCTGGCCCTGCTCCACCAGGTCCCTGTCTCTGCTGTGCTGAGCACTCCCGAGCTGGCCCCAGCACGGCAGGGGGGTCTCTCTCTCTCCCCAGAGCCCTGGGAGCAGAGGGGCAGGATCCCCTCCCTTGACCTGCTGCCCACGCTTCTCTCGATGCAGCTCAGGATGCAATTGGCTTTCTGGGCTGTGAGCACACATGGCTGGCTCAGATGCAGCTTTACAGCCACCAGCACCCCCAGGTCCTCTCCACAGGGCTGCCCTCAATCCCTTCATCCCCCAGCCTGTGCTGATACCAAGGGTTGCCCTGACCCAGGTGGAGGACCTTGCACTTGGCCTCATCAAACTTCATGAGATTCACACAGACCCACTTCTCAAGCTTGTCCAGATCCTTCTGGATGGCACCTCATCCCTCAGGCATGCCAACCGCACCACTCCGCTTGCTGTTGTATTCAAACTTGCTGAGGGTGCACACGATCCCACTGGCTATGTCACTGGTGAAGATATTGAGCAGTACTGGACCCAGTACAACCAATATGATCTCTGAGGGACACCACCTGTCACTGGTCTCCAGCTGGACATTGAGCCCTTGACCACTACGCTCTGCATGTGACCATCCAACCAATTTCTTTTCCACCAAACAGTCCACCCATCAAATCCATCTCTCTCCAATTTAGAGAGAAGGATGTTGTAGGGAACCATGGTGAAAGCCTTGTACAAGCCTAGATGACATCAGTAGCTCTTTCCTTGTCCCCAGGGGGCATCAACCCTGGGCAAGTCACTCCATCATAGAAGGCCACTAGGTTGGTGAGGTACTTGCCCTTGGTGGAGCCATGCTGGCTGTCTCAAATCACCTCCCTGTCCTCATGTGCCTTAGCAGAGCTTCTAGGAGAATCTGCTCCATGACCTTCCCAGGCACAGAGGTGAGGGTGACAGGTCAGTAGTTCCCAGGATCCTCCTTTCTACCCTTTTTAGAAAGGTGTATAATTTACAGGAGATGTATTTTTGAGATGAAAAAGTCTTATACTATTTTTTATCAAGCTCAAAATAACAGGGAATATAAACAGCAAAGTCTTCTCCCATGTCCCACTTCACCATATATGTTTCAAATTCAATTGTGCTTCCGAAGGGACGAATTCAAACTCCGAAGATGACATACCTTCCTCCTGTTTCTTAATTTTTTCACTGATCTCTGAATTTTCCTTTGTTATTAAATCAACATCTTTGGTTAACGTGTTATTAGTTTCTTCCAGCTAAATGAAAACAAACACATTTTAAAATAAAGAACTTGACAAATTCTAAAAATATTCATAATGCTCTGACTTTAAATACCCTAAAATCTATAACAGCGATTTACTTGGAACACCTTCCTCAGATAAATATATATCACAAACATCTGCTTACCTTTCAAACCTATTTTTTTTTTAAGTAGTACTTTTCTTTTAAGCTGTCTTGATTTACCAGAAGGCTCAAGACACCCGTCACAGAAAATGACTTCTTTTTTGTAAATGATCTGGGCAGACTGTACAATGCTAGAGTATATCATTAAAAACTCTAGCAAAATTTGTCAGTTATCGAATGGGACAACTTGCAGTTAATCTGTGGTACTTCAGAAGTAGTACCTGATCCCCTGAATCCCAAGAGAAAAGCAGCTGATGGGTGATACAACTTCAGCATTCAAGGTTACAGTAGATTCAGAGCATCTACTGCTAAGTAATTGTTATATACCATGAAATACAGGTATAAATCAGTATAAAATAAAATTTGATCTAAGTGAAAGGATACAAAGGTCTGCAAACAAAATGCAAAGAAAAAACATTACTCTTTGAATATGTTAGCTGTCAAAGCCAGGGTCACTTTGCTAACCACATAAATACATGTGAAAAACCAGAGAGAACTGCACTCCTGAAAGAAAGTTTTCTTTGAAGCCTATAAAAATGATTGCGTATTGAGCTGTCTGACATCAGTGTGTGGAACATATTGGCAAGAAGTTATTCCCTCAATGCTATAGAGAGAGATTTCTAAATGCTGCTTAAGAAACGGTGGCATTCTGGAGATTTCAAGCTTATAAAACACGGGTGAGAAACACTGATTCCACTGTCTTTCCACAGAAATGCAAGATCCATGGTAGTGCTAAGAGAAAGCTTTGAACAACTGATCCAAGCGCAGTTACAACTAGGGTTTTACTGAAGTTTCACCCCCAGGAAAATCTCATGCTAAATGGGAAGACCATTAATGATAACTAACTATAGATAACTACGGCTTAGTTATAGATAAATATGGCTTGCTATTTGAAACCACTCAGCTAAGCCATTTAGCAACCTGATATTTGTACTCCAGAGCCACGCTATAAAATATCTTCAAAAACTGATTTGCTTTATTTTCTTTTAATAGTTTACCAGTGGGAAGAAACTCAAGACTTCCAAGTTTTTTTTTTTAAAGAGTATGTTATTTTGCAGTAGGAGTCACTACTGCACAGCTCCACGGATTTACAAGACTTAAATAATGCATTGGGCAGTGACAAGAAGCAATTACAATAGGCTTCATAACTGAAATATAGACATTAACTTGATTTTCACTCTGGCTTTACCTCATTCATCAAGTCTACCTTTCTTTGGGAGTTCATATGATGGGTTTTAAATGTTTAAGGTTCCAACTGAGTCCAAAACTTAGATTCTTGACTAGTTATTACTTATGATCACAACAAGACTTCATACATTATACTAAAAATATAAACTGCTGTTTCCAGCTGGACGAGATAGATATATATATATGTATTAGTTACAGCAGAATAATTTACCCTTCTAATGATGCCATCCTTATCAGTCATTTCTTGCCTGTGTCTTGATGCTGCTTTTTTGCTTTCCTGACTCAGTTCAAAATACTGTTCTTCAAGGAGAGCTCGTGCCAACCGTTCTGACTCAGCTTTGGTTTCAGCTAAATCCAACTGGGTAGTGAGTGTTTCTCTGTAAGAAGGACATTAAGATTTTGTTGTCCTATGCAAAACAATCAGTTTTCAGGAATACTCATAAACCCAAATTATACCATTCAGCTAATTAGAGTTATCTTCATTCCTTAAGAAAAATAAGATTTATGAAACCACCCTCTACACTCGTATCTTTTGATGGCCCACAGCAGCAAGCTTACTATAATTCAATTAAAATTTCAATCACCCATGAAACAGCAACCCTCAGGAAACCAGGCGTTAAATTTTCCTGCCTTTGAGGAATAAAAAATAAAAGTAAAATGCGTGTACATCGTGGTCCCTCAGAAAATACTTAACCTTATCAGCATTAGCTACCTCTTCACACAGGATTACTGCTCAGGAAGATGCATACTCTTTTTACTCTACTGTAAAAAGGTAACTCGGTTTGTCACAATTCTTATAGCTGCACCCAGGTGAAAAAGACTCACAATGAACACAAGATTGTGGAGAACAGTGAGGGGATAGAATAAAAGGAATCTACAAAAACAAACAAAAAAAAAGGAAAAAAACACAAAACACAAGAGGAATAAAGGACACCTCTCCTACCTTCTCCCCACCTTTTTTCTCAGTTAGATACTACACCTGAACAGCTTGGCATGGACAGGTGTTTTCCTGCTATATTGTATTTATTAGCACAACATCTTTTCTTTCTCCCTTTCCTAGCCCATCAAGATGCACCATGAATCCTGTACATAACCTCCTTCCTTTACATTGCTTTGCAAAGCTGATGCTCAAGTAGAAGAGGAGACTCAGACTTTAGAAGACAGAAATGTTGCTTCATGCATAAGGCTGTAGTCCCCCTCTTCACAAAAAAAGTCTGTTAAAAAAAATTCAAAAATGGGGAAAAAAACTTAAAAAAAAAATCTTTCCTTATTTGTTAACTTGGAAAATAGTGCATCACAATGGATGTTGGATCAACTGGTTTTGTTGTAATCAGAAGTATATTAAACTTACAAATCAAAGTATTTTCATTATCTTTTTCACAACTTATTGCCTGTAAAAATACACCCAGCAATTATCAGGATAATATAATCAAATTAAAAACAGTTGTTACACGAGCAAGATGATGACCACACATGGGAATGGGTTGTGGTTTTTTCCAAACTTTTGCATTTTCCTAAATTCTCAGAAATCTTCGTTGTTCTTCAAGCATTACAAACAGAATCCAAAGCAAAAATGAATAACCATACTTGGCTTTGGGAGTCAGGATAGGTAAATCCTGAGTTTTTGCCATCTTACAAGGTGCTATGGAACACTTTCAAGGTCTTTTTTTTTCCTGAAGGAATTAAATATTTTAAATCCGATTCAAAAACTTCCCAAGTGAGGCCCCACTACACGGAAAAACTTATGTCTATTTGATAAACACAACGGGCATACTTTTCATTTTGCAATTCCTGCATTTTTCTTTGAGTTTCTTTATTCTTCTCATCAATCTCCTCTTTCAGTTCCTTAACCTGAGTTTTGTAAAGTGTCTGTAAAATAGAGAATAAGAAAAAAAAAGTTATTCAAATTCCATAGTGAAATTCTTTGTTTTGGTACTGGGTGGTTAGAATCCATCAAAGCCCAACACATGCCAGGAATGTCTTTAATGGAATTTCCCCTTCCTGCTTCTCCGAGATGCTCCTTTCCAGTTTCCCCTGTGTGATGAACTGGTATGTCCAAGTTAGTTTTCAATGTTTCAGTCCAGTTTCCTACCCAGCTGTACAAATACACCTGCTGCCAAAAGGGAAGGCAGGTACTAGGACACAGCTGAGCAAAGCTTCTCTTAGCACCACTGTGTCAAAATGTCAAACAAGCCTAATACTGTCCTCTGTTTCCACCCCTTGCATTCTCGTTGTACCCAAGTTCCTTTTCTCTAAGTTTTTTGTGTACAGACAGAGATGGGTGACAGGGAGCAAAATGAAGCCTCCATAATCCAAGAGGAAGTGGTCAGTGACCTACTACACCACTTAGGTGCACACAAGTCTATGGGATCGGATGGGATCCACCCAAGGGTACTGAGGGAGCTGGCAGAAGTGCTCACCAAGCCACTTTCCACCATTGATCAGATGTCCTGGATAACTGGGGAGGTCCCAGTTGACTGGAGGGGAGCAAATGTGACACCCATCTACAAAATGGAACAAAGGAACTACAGACCTGTCAGTTTGACCTTGGTGCCAGGGAAAGTTATGGAGATCATCCTCAGTGCCATCATGAGACACATACAGGATAACCAAGCAACCAGACCCAGTCAGCCCATGGGTTTATGAAAGGCAGGTCCTGCTTGACTAACCTGATCTGCTCCTGTGACAAGGGGACCCACTCAGGGGATGAGGGAAAGGCTGTGGGTGTTCTTTACCTGGACTTCAGTAAAGCTTTAGACACTGTTGGCCACAGCATTCTCCTGGAGAAACTGGCTGCTCATGGCCTGGATGGGGATTTGCTTTGCTGGATAGAGAATTGGCTGGATGGCTGTCCCCAGAGACTTATGGTGAATGGAGTTAAATCCAGCTGGTGACCAGTCACAGCTGCTGTTCCCCAGGGCTCAGTACTGGGGCCTGTTCTTTTTAATATCTCTGTCAATGATCTGGGTGAGGGGATCAAGGGCACCCTCAGCAAGTTTGCAGCTCACACCAAGTTAGGTGGGTGTGTTGATCTGCTTGAAGGCAGGGAGGCTCTGCAGAGGGGTCTGGCCAGGCTGGGTGGATGGGATGAGGTTTAACAAGGCCAGGTACTGGTCCTGCCCTTGGGTCACAGCAGCCCCAGGCAACGCTCCAGGCTTGGGGAGGAGGGGCTGGAGAGCTGCCTGGAGGAAAAGGGCCTGGGGGTGCTGGTGGAGACCCGGCTGAGCAGGAGCCAGCAGTGTGCCCAGGTGGCCAAGAAGGCCAGTGCCATCCTGGCCTGGATCAGGAATGGTGTGGCCAGGGAAGGGCAACAGAGCTGGGAAAGGGTCTAAAGCACAAGTCTGGTGAGGAGCAGCTGAGGGAATCAGGATTGTTTAGTCTGCAGAAAAGGAGGTTCAGCAGAGACCTTCTTGCTCCCTACAACTCCCTGACAGGAGGTTGTAGTGAGGTGGGGGTTGGTCTCTTCTCCCAAGTAACAAGTGATAGGACAAGAGGAAAGGTCCTCAATTTGTGCCAGGAGAGGTTTAGGTCGGAAATGAGGGAAAAACTCTTGACAGAAAGGGTTGTCAAGCCCTGCCCCTGCCTGCCCAGGGAAGGGCTGGAGTCCCCATCCCTAGAGGGCTTTATAAAAACAGAGACATGGTGCTGAGGGAGCTGGGTCAGTGGTGACCTGGCAGTGCTGGGTTAGCAGTTGGACTGGATGATCTTAAAGATCTCTTCCAAACAAAACTATTCTATGATTCGTCTCAGCTGATTCAACAAGGATCCAATTTATATGAATTACTTCTACTCTTAATTGCTCTATTAACACCACCAGTAATTACAGTTGTTTTACAGTAATTTTCCAAAAGATGCAGACTGAATTACAAATGTCTCATGTAAACAACAACTAGTGGAAAAAAAAAAAAGAGAAAAGAGACTGAAGCACAATACTCTGGGGCTTCTTATTCCACGTATGTCATGGAGAAATCACAAAAGTCTCTAACATCACAAAACTACAATCACATGCAGTGTTTTTATTGCCCCTCCAAAGAAGAACCAACTCTTAAGTATTTCCCAAAGTGAAATGGAACTGTCCGTAGTCACAAATGGATCTGAAGTTCAGGCATTACAGAGCCTCTCATGCTATTGTCTCTTTCTACAGAAATGAACCTGATCAAACTACATCTATGAAATACACCCTTTGGCTACCTGCAGTACCAAATAAGGCTCTTGAGGGGCTCAGGTGCAGAGAAGGTATCTTTTGAATCACAGACTGTTAGGGGTTGGAAGGGACCTCTGAAGACCATCGAGTCCAAGCCCTCTGCCAGAGCAGGGCCAAAACGAGGGCAGAGGACTCAAAGGATAAGGAATACATGCAGAATGTTACTGCATCTATGGTTCTTAAATATGCTTATGGTAGTTCAATTGCACAGAATATATTCCAGTAAGCATGGAGATTTTCAGCTCTACAAAGTCTGCAGTTATGTCAGAAAAATACCTCTTTTCCAACCTCAAGATAGGAACTGCTCTGATGAATAATTCAGGTAAGTATTGCTCAATGTAATGTATAAGATTTGACAACAAAACAGACTAGATGTTTCTATCTAATATTACCTGGGGTTTTGTTCATTGTTTGTATTTCAAGCAGGATTTTGTGACTTGCTGATTTATGCCAGGTTACATTTAAAAAAAAAATTTAAATTTTATAAAACGGACTATTGACTGGTCAGTAATTTCATAGCAAAACGTAGCACTCACAGCTCTTTCCAAGTCTTACCGAAAAATACTGCTCTGCTTCAAGCTGATCCTGAAGCTCACGCATTTGACCTTCATTTCCTCTGTATTGCCTTTGAAGAAATAAAAAAAGGAAAACATGGAAATAGTCAACTACTACCAACTGACAGACTGTTTCTAAGCAGAACAGCATCCTACAGAGACCTGACATTTGCACACACATTATTTCACAGATACCAACGGTTTACTACATCCTAGAACTCTGATTTAATTGTACTTCTGATTCTTCCAGGATGATCATTTCAGTAATTTAGAAAACAAGAAGTACTTTAAATACAGAAACGTTAAGTCAGCTGAAGGAAGATATGAGAGATGCATAATTAGTGAAAAAGTCTTCAGTCAGCTTAAGAAATGTTAATAAAAAGAATCAGGTAGTTAAAGGGGAAAAAAAGCTACCAACTCCCACGCAGTAAAACTAGAGGTCTACAAGATTTAAGCAGTATCACAGTCAATGCATAAATATTTACTCAAATAAAAGTGGTGCCTATGTCTGGACATAGAATAACAAGCTGAGACTTGTTCTGCATCATAGCTCATCACAAAAATATTCTACACATACATACAAAAATATTCCACACACAGAAATCACATCGTGCAGCTCAAGATATCCTTTTAGTTTAGGAGAAAATGCCTACACACCAGGGAATTTTTTTTATTAACAGGAAAAACCAGCAAAAGTGTAATTAAGCAACTTTCCCATTTTACTTCAGGTTTTTACTTACTTAGCAAGTTGAGCCAACTCGAATTCTAGTAATCTCTTTGCTTCCAACAATGTATTGATTTCCTGCTTCAGCTGCTTCTCAGAACCCTTTAAGTTATCTGCTTCAAAAGCCTGTGCCTTTAATTCATTCTGTGCCATGATTCGCTTATTCGTCTCCTGTTCCAGCTGAAGTGTCAGATTCTTCACCTACACGGGAAAGATCTCCGTTTAGGAGTGTTTGCTGAAGAACCAATTACACATGGTTGCAAGTGTTTCACATGTGGATTATTTATGTCAGACACCATTGCCTAGGTGCTACACATACAATAGATAAAAATAGTCCTACATCTCCAAACACTTCAGTGCAATATTCTTACAGGAAGCTTCTTCCCTTACATCAGTTACTGATATAATGCTGCATGATGAAAAGGCTTCCCTATACTTAGCTTATTGCAAAGTCCCAAATGTATTTTGTATTAAAGGCAACAATGGAAGAAACCCAAATTATCTGCTGAAAGGTCATGCAAACCTTTGTCAATTTTAGATCTTAAACTTTTCACCTGCAGCCTACCAGCTATATAAAAGCTCATTTACACAACTCATGACCCCTAAGAAAGGTGGTTAACCTTGATTCCCAGTCTCCTATAAAGAAGTAAGAATAAAACTATTATTCTTAGTATCTAGTTTTCAAACTCAATATTCTAATTGCATCTCCTTGAACAAATGCTTTTCTGGAGAAGGCAAACTCGGAAATGCAAAACATCCAAAGCAATCAGAATGCACAGCCAAATTTACAAGCAAGTTTTCCCTTTTAAAAAAAGAAAAGGAAACACAAAAAATGTCATATTAAACCAAGGGCTCAAACACCTACGACATCCAAGAGCTAAGAAACAAGCAGAAATTACCTAACACTACTTAGGGCAGCAACTGTCTTCAGTTCTGCTCAGACATGTATTATACAAGAAGCTCAGCGTAAGTGAATTTGATTTTCTCTCAGTGCAACTACATTTTCTTTTTTTACACAGAGAAATGTTAGTGATGAATGTTTTGCTTACTTCATCTTCCAGTCTCTCCTTTTGCTCAAAAAGGTGCTCCAGTTTCTGCTGAGATTGCTTCAGGTCAAAGTCCAGCATGGAACACTGTTTTTCAGCTTGAACTATTTGATTTTCTGCCTTTTCTCTTGCTGCCCTTTCTTCCTTTACTTTTTTTTCCATTTCTAAACGTTACAGAAAGACAAACAACAAAAATCAGTATGTAGCATCTTCAAGAAGGTTTTCATCAACACAGTCTTAAATACCCTAATATTTTCCAGGCCCTTTGTTCAGCTATTTAAACATTTCTGCTGTTAGATGGACTGATTACTGAGTATCTTTGATTCATGGATATGTTATCTATGCACAGAAACTTCATCACTTCAGACAAGCCTAATACAACACATATTTTTACTGCAGTTAAAGGAATGAACACTCCAAGACATGTCTTGATGATGCGTTCTTTCAATGCTGCTTAGCATTAGCCAGAATTTCAAGATTCAACAGCATTTTAGAAGCCAAGGAAGGCTTTGAATTGAAAATGGGGTAAGATATTCAAAATATGGAGAAATGACACAATTTTTATGGTACAAGTACCTTGTTAGAGAAAAATCAAACAAGCTACATATTTTAAATTAAGATTTTGTTTGTTATAAGTGTTTTAAGATTTTTATATGCACTTCCTTTATACAAATGACTAAACACTTGTGTAAGAGTACTCCATCATAAACCAGTGAGTTTTAAGGTATCATAATCAAATTACCTTTTCTTATGCATTTACCTGAAACTTGCAAGAAACACTTACCACACATTGCAACTGATCTTGCCTCCTCTAGTGACTGATGTTTGTCAGTTAATCGGGCTTTGGTCACCTTGTGTTCCGTCACTTCCTGTTCTAAGCGGTCTTGTAATGATTTCAGTTTGTAGTTCAAATCTATCTCTAAATTATTCTTTTCCTAAAGAAAAGAAAAGAAGTTATCAGATTTCTATAATATTTCTACAGTATCTGAGGGAATCACATTTCCTTTATTTCATTTTTTCAGTGTTCAGGTTTTATTATGGAGAAATAATCAATGGTATTTTCCAGGCTTAATAAAGACATTTTGTCATAATAAAGACAAAAACTGCATTTATTGCTCTGGGGAAAACTTCATTAACTTTCTCAAGTAGCCTATAAATTCTTAAAATAATGGAAACTACTCAGTTTGAATAGATACTATTCAATGCTACTAATAATAAGTAGTCATCTAAACTAGAAACATAGAACTAATCCCCTGAAACCTTTACTGCACAGGGGAATCTGAATTCTTGTTACCTGGATGCAATTCTATTATTTCATTGTCTGGACTGCCAACTATTAAAAGTAACTCATGAAACAAGCACTGGAGATGAGCTTTGAGGGCTTTGCTTGGATCCCTGCTTCACCTAACACCAGTGAGAATGGTATCTGCTTGCACCTTCCCCCTGAGGCAGTTTTTGCTCTGCTTTATTTGGACAGACCACACAGCACAGCAAGTCTTTACCTGACCTCAGAACACAGACCTAATTATGTAGCCTATCTGGAAAAAGAGTGCAGGATTTCCTTTTGCTCTTTACTTGTTTCTCCACCTTGGGCCCAGGATCAGAGATGTTAGGGGAACATGCTGCTACCATTCTTTGGGAAGGAAGCAAAAAATTTTAAATGGTTCAGCTACAAACTTGATCAAAAGATCTGGCACTGATCCAGTCAAATTAAAATTCAGTAAACACAGAAATTTAAATTTCAGGTTTTAAAAGACTTCAATTCATAGATTTACAGGAGGCTACAGTGATAGTCAGACAGGCAGAACAAAAATTGCTACTGACAGAAGGGCTGGATCCTTGATCTGTCATAGCAAATGACAACCAGGAATTTTAAGTCCAAAGATACAAGTAAGAACTATCTGAGGATTTGTGAGGCTTACCACTCTGACAAGATTGTAAATTAGCACTAGTTAATTTTAACTCAAGACTGATTTAGGCCAAGAATACAAGACTGCAACATCAATAAATACTATTTGGAAATGTAATCAAAAGCTGACAAAGAACATTAGCCTCAACATCATTTTACCATACCTTTTCTGAATGATTAAGCATATCCTGTGCTTGTTTTCTTTCTGCTTCCACTCTTTCAAGATTGTTTTTAACGTTTTTTACTTCTTCTTGTAAAGTTGTAATCCGAACTGCCACGAGAAATTAAATATCATTCCATATTAGTCACCCAACTTCGATCAATAGGCTTTGCAACCTTTAATGATTTCTGAGGGCCCTAAATTATTTACATCAATTTTTTCAGACATGCAAAGGCTGTACATTGTAAAGGAAACTGATCTGTTTTAGCCAGTCTTTATGCATGCCATTAGAAGCTACTGAAAAAAATAAAAACCCAGATGCAAAGCGTGGTACCTGTCTTTCATCACTTCCAATAGCTAAGAAGCAAAATTTCTTCCATTCATCCAAATTGTACTGTGCTATGCAACAAGCACCTTTTCTGATCTGAACTCCACTACCACGTAGATATGGCACATTACACAAAGTCAGTCTCAGGTGGATCAACAGGTAGCAGTACAACATGTATTCACCTGACTGTGACTCAAGCGTGCTGCCATGGACAGCAGTACCAGCCCCTGCCCCCCACAGCACCTACCTCTGGAAGGTTATAGTAAATACTAAGAAGAATGACAGAACGGTTTGGGTTGGAAGGGGCCTTTAAAGACCAAGTCCAACTCTCCTGCCATGAGCAGGGACATCTTTCACATCATCAGGCTGCTCAAAGCCCCACCCAACCTGACTTTGAACACTCCTAGGGATGGGGAAACAACAGCTTCTCTGGGCAACCTGTCCCAGGGCCTCACCACCCTCATTATACCAAATTTAACCCTTTTATCTAATGTAAATCTACTCTTTTTCAGTTGCCCCTTGTCCTGTCACTGTAGGCCCTGGTAAAAAGCCTCTCCCCATCTTTCTTATAAGCCCTTTTTAGTATTAAAAGGCCTCAACAAGGTGTGTGCCCCAAAGCCTTAGCTGAAGCAGGAGCAGCAGCACATGCTGCACATGCCAGGGTAGTAATATATAAGCCAAGGAAGTAGTATAAATTTCTAGACTGAGGAATTCGCATTACTTCCTGTAAAATAAACACATTAAAAAATATTTTGGATTATTCTATATTACACTTAAATACTACATACAACACCAGACCCATCAATTCAAATACATCTGTCTACAGTACAGTTAGCTTCACTTCATTTTGAAGTATAGAGAGATCCTGGTGATATGTAAGAAACTATGCGATGGAAAAAGATGAAGTCTTCCTACATCTTGTGCTTCTCTCATTCATATTAAATGTGCTTTTAAAAACACAGCTGATCATTTGAATTACACTAAAGCTATTTGAGTATATACCAGCAAAGCACCTTAACCCAACGCCCTTCAGGAAAAGATCCTCTCCCTGCAGGCTGCTGAGTGGGATGCACATTTTGAAATGCACAAAATAGTCTTGTGCCATCTGTACCCCCTGCTTGCAACTAGCAATAGACCGGGTCAAACTACACTCAGTCTGAAACTTCAGAACTTTACAACCATCCAGCTGAAATTACTGTATTTCAAGCACAGTAAAGTGACAACTTGATTCTTGGCAGTTCTTTTCCTGGGCTAGCAAAGTCTACCTCAAAAAACAAAACCAAAGCAAACCCACCCAAAAGTCCTCAAGAAAAGACTATGCCCCATGGAAAGTGACTTTCAGTACTGCAGACAGACGGTTCATGACTCGTTAAGAGGCAGGATCCATTAGCATAGGCATAGCCATGAACTAATGTCTCCAAATAGCTTCTGGTAGGAAGAGTCAGAAGTACAAAAGGTAAAAAGTTACAGCCATCCTGAAAAAAGGGCTTGCACATCTGCATCCCTTTCTAAGTTCTCCATCTGGCTTATGAAGTAATGTAGAAGCATCATGAAAGAAAACAAACACCATTTAATAACAAAATAGCTTTCTCCACCAATGAAAGAGAAAAGTGCAGGGTATGTCTACTTGGCTACTGTGCCACGTCAGTAAGACAGCATTGTGTCCTCTCTAGCACTGTATCAGCTTTTCATACTTTTGTACCACTGGACTCAGACTTTTAATCAAGCCAGCCCCACAGACTTACAATCAGTGCTCCCCACTCTGGTTTTGATACTCTTCTTCCCAAGAGCCATTCAGACATAATCAGGAAGCAAGATTCGGGCTTCAGAAATTGTTCTACTAAGTCACACTCTATTTGCAGGTTGGCTTTCCTCTACATAACTGTACTTTATTTCATTAAGTAGGGTTATCACTACTACTTAGGTAAAGTATAAATATAGAAGAATTACCCTGTAGTTCGCCAATCATTTCAGATCCGTGACTTCTGTCCCTTCGTTCTGACTCCAAAGCTGCTTGCAGTTGATAATAATCTTTCTCCACCTGCAGTTTTGTGCTTTCTAGAACTCTGCACCTTTCCTGCAGTTCTCTATTCAGTGATTCTACCTGACTTAATGATTTGCTCATTTCTGTGTTAGCCTTTCTCAGTCTTGCTGCTGTATCCGATTCTGTCCTCAGCAGATCATTTGCTTCCTCTAGCTGTGGAAAGAAAAGACAAGATTTGCAAATATACAATTTATCAGGACCAGTTTTGTTGGATCTGAATGCTCAATATTGCTTCTCATTATGTAAGAAATACTAAAGTCAAAGAACAGAAACATACTTGTTTTTGTAGCTGCGTTATCTTTTCATTTGTAATTTGGGAATGCTGACAGATTTTTTTCAAGTCTTCCATCTGATCTTTTAGCGTGGACACTAAAGAGAAATTACATTATTAATACAGCAGATTAAATCCTTACTTTTTTTTTCACATAAACACATTAAAATCATTTTTTGGCATGTAATAGGTCTTTTGCTAACTTTCTGCTTCTTTTATATATATCTTTAGGTCAAATTCTGTGCTTGTACAACACCACCACACTGGAGAGAAAAGAATATGAAAATAAGGCCAAAATATTGTGTTCAAAGAGGGAAAAAAAAACACAAAAAATCCAAACAAAATCGAAATTTCTGTCCATTATTTGAAAAGATCCCCTTTGAGATGCTACAGCAGCAAATTCTGCCCCAAAACCCATCACAGACCTCATCGGTGGCAGTGTTTGGACACACGGCATACCTTCGTTTTCCACATTCCGTCGTTTTTCATTCTCTTGTTCAACTTTTCTTTGGTAGTCATTTATCTTGTGCTGCAGTATCATCTTTTCCTTCTCTATCTGAGACACTGCCGATTCCAAGCTCTTTCTTTGATTTCCCTAAAATTCAAAGCATTGGTATTTCCTATTTACATTTGAAGGGATGATCCCTAAGCCAGTATCTCTACAATGAATTAATCAAGGAAACTGAGGCACTGTTTCCAGTGAGTGAGTTTCTGGATTCCTTGAAAAGGTTTTCAGAAAAGATGGCCTTTAACTTCTACATGACAGATGAATGAAATTACTAATAAAGTTACTGGTGACATGATTATATGTAATTATTAAAATCATTATTAAGAGACAACACAAGGACTCAATAGAAAATTACCTGTACATTAATTTTTAGAGTAAGTGGTTTTGATAAACTCCAGAGAAATTGTGATGAGCAAGACTAAAGCAAAACGTTTACCAGAGGAGACAGAATTCATCGTGACTTGCACAACGAAAAAGTTATTGAAAATGTGCACAAAAAAACCACCTCTCCCAATGTTACATATTGAAGTGTGACGTTTGGTCTCAAATTTAAACTTGGAACAATATTTTAGTCACAGAAGCAATATCTTAAATCATGGAAGCACAATCCACATGTTTTACCCAACTAAGAAGGCTTCAATGAGGGAAAAAAAAATTCACCTCTTCATCCAGTTCTTTCATTATCTTGTCTAGCTTTATGTTTGAAGATCTAAAAATAAACCAAAATCACTTAAGTAACATTTCAGAAGAATACATTACAGAGAGTGTTTTTCTAATGAAATAATTTGGGACCATTGCTAATGTGAACTTTTATGCTTTGGCTAATGATATTTTATAATAAAAATTTGAAACTGAAGAAAATCAACCACTGGAAATAATCTGTAAAATGTATTAAGCATTTATCAACTTTGCTGAAGATTCTATATGCAAAACTCGAGGCACCCCATTTTCTCCCTTAATCTGCAAATGTAAGAACAGCGCGCGTACACAGCGGGCTATCCTTAACGTTACACTGCCCTGGGGCACTGCTAAAACTTCCTCTGGTTGGGAGATTTCCAAATATCCAAAACCAGTTCATTAATTCAACAGCAGGCAGCTCCCTCCTACTGCTAAAGATGCCTCAGTAGCATGATTTGAGAGTCTCTGCTGAAGCAGCATAGTGGGCAATGCTGCAGAGAGTGAGCGGTTAAGAGCAGAGCAACGTGTCAGCCAGCGGGCTGGAACACTGGCACACCAGTTCAGTAAGGACAAGGGTAGAGTCCTGCATCCAGGGAGGAGTAACACCAGGCACCAGCACAGGTGAGGGGTCGGCCTGCTTGGAAGCAGCTCCACAGAGAAAGACCCTGAAGTCCTGGTGGGCAGTCAGCTCTCCATGGGACAGCAACGGGCCCCTGTGGCCAGGAGAGCCAATGGGCTCCTGGGGGGAATTAAGAAAACTGTGTCCAGCAGGTCTAAGGAGGCTCTCCTCCCCCTCTACTCTGCACTGGTGAGACCACAGCTGGAATACTGCATCCAGCTGTGGACTCCCCAGTCCAAGAGAGACAGGGATCTACTGGAGAGAGTCCAACAGAAGCTATGAGGATGATGAAGGGGCTGGAAGATCTCTCTGATGAGGAAAGGATGAGAGAACTGGGGCTGTTTAGAAGAGAAGCCTGAGAGGGGATCTTATTAATGTCTATAAATATCTGAGGGGTGGGTGTCAAATGGAAGGGGGCCAAGCTGTTTTCAGTAATATCCAGTAAAGGGACAAGTAATGAAGGGTATGAGCTGGAATATAGGAAATTCCACCTCAACATGAGGAATAACTTCTTCCCTGTGAGAGTGCCAGAGCCTGGCCCAGGCTGCCCAGAGAGGCTGTGGAGTCTCCTTCTCTGGAGCCTTTCCAACCCCCCTGGATCTGTTCCTGTGTGGCCTGCCCTGGGTGACTCTGCTCTATCAGGTGGGTTGGACTTTATGGTCTCCAGAGGTCCCTTCCAACCCCTGCCATTCTCTGATTCTGTGAAGCAGCAGTGTGTCACAGTCTAAATTCCTACTAGACTTTTGGACACCAGTTCCAACATAAGTAGCTTGTACAGCTGCACATTATGGTCCCAAGTCTCAATTCTTCCTATATCCTATACCTATTGCTGCCTCCTAGTTTCTTTTTACACCTTCAGGAATAGCTAACTGAAGGGGAATTTATTTCACATGAATCTGAGTAAAAATTCCTGATTATCAGAAAAAAAAAAGAATTCTAATTTGTTCATAAGTGAGGCTGCAAGAAACAGTCAAATTACCACACAGCTACTTTAACATGGCAGAAACAAGACTTCAGAAACCAAATAGTTGTTCTTATCCATCAGTCACCAGAAAAAAAAAATGGAATGAAGTTTTCCAAGTACAACCAAATATTTATAAACCAGTTAATTTGCTGAATGAAGTGGGTGCCCTGGTGACCGAGGATAGAGAGAAGGCTGAGCTACTGAATGCCACCTTCGCCTCGGTCTTTACTACTCAGGCCAGCTATCAGGAGTCCCAGGCCTTCCAGACCACAGAGGAAGTCTGAAGGAAGGAAGTATTTACCTCTGTCGAGGAGGCTTGGGTTAGAGATCAGTTGAACAAACTGGACATCCACAAGTCCATGGGCCCTGATGGGATACACCCCCTGAGTGCTGAGGGAGATGGCAGAGGTCATTGCTAGGCCACTCTCCATAATCTTTGATAGGTCCTGGAGAACAGGAGAGGTGACTGAGGACTGGAGGAAGGCCAATGTCATCCCAATCTTCAAAAAGGAGGACCAGGAACTATAGGCCAGTCAGCCTCACCTCCATCCCTGGAAAGGTGATGGAACAGCTTCTTGCCACCATCTCAAAGCATGTGGAGGAAAGGAGGCTTATCACGAGTAGTCAACATGGATTCCATAGGGGGAAACCATGCTTGACTAATCTGATGGCCTTTTATGATGGCACAAGTAGTTGGATAGGTGAGGAGAGAGCAGTGGATGTGGTATTTCTTGACTTCAGCAAGGCTTTCGACACTGTCTCCCATGGCATCCTCACGGCCAAGCTTAAGAAGTGTGGATTGGGTGATTGTGCAGTGTGGTGGATTGGGAACTGGCTGAAGGACAGAACTCCGTTGTGATCAGTGGAGCAGAGTCCAGCTGGAGGCCTGTGGGTAGTGGTGTCCCCCAAGGGTCAGTGCTGGGTCCAATACTGTTCAATATATTCATCAATGACCTGGACGAAGGGATAGGGTGGACCCTCAGCAAGCTTGTGGCTGACACTCCAGCAGGCTGTGCTGCCATCCAGCGTGACCTGGACAGGCTGGAGAGCGGGGCAGGGAGAAATTTAATGCAACTTAACAAGAGCAAGTGTGAAATGTTGCATCTGGGGAAGAACAACCCCATGGATCAGTACAGGCTGGGGGCTGATCTGTTGGAAAGCAGCTCTGGGGAAAAAGACCTAGAGGTCCTGGTGGACAGAAGGATGGCCATGAGCCAACAATGCACCCTCGTGGCCAAGAAGGCCAATGGCATCCTGGGGGCATTCAGAAGAGTGCGGTCAGCAGGTCGAGGGAGGTTCTCCTCCCCCTCTACTCTGCGCTGGTGAGGCCCCACCTGAATACTGTGTCCAGTTCTGGGCAACCCAGTTCAAGAAAGACATAGAGCTACTGGAGAGAGTCCAGTGCAGGGCCACCAAGATTATTAAGGGAGTGGAGCATCTCCCTTGTGAGGAGAGGCTGAGAGAGCCGGGTCTCTTTAGCCTGGAGAGAAGATGACTGAGGGAGGACCTCATTAATGTCTATCAATATGTTAAGGGCGAGTGTAAGGAGAATGGAGCCAGGCTCTTCTCAATGTCATCCACTGTTAGGACAAGAGGCAATGGGAGTGAGTTGGAGCACAAGAGGTTTAGGGTAAACACAAGGAAAAACTCTCACAGTGAGGGTGACGGAGCCTGGAACGGGCTGCCCAGGGGGTTGTGGAGTCTCCTTCTCTGGAGGCGTTCAAACCCCGCCTGGACACGTTCCCGTGTGACTTGGTCTAGGGGATCCTGCTCTGGCAGGGGTGTTGGACTAGATGATCTTTCTAGGTCCCTTCCAACCCCTAACATTCTATGATTCTATGAAATTTGATGTTCTAATATATGTCATACAGTATTTTATGTTTTTAACAAAATCAGCATGATCACTGGGTACCTCAGCCCAATAAACCTTCTGAATTCAGCCATACTGGGCAACTTCAAACATTCGAGTGTTCAGAAAGAATGCAATGGGTGTCAAAGAAAACCATTTAAAGATTGTTTTTAAACGACTTAAACCTATGCTTGGAACTCCCTTGGAGAGTTCTAGTGCCATTCTTAGTGTTATGCTGGAAATCCCTAGACCAGCCATGCAGAACTGAAGCTTTACATGTATTTATGTAAATAATTAAAGTTCAAAGTCTTACCTGCACTTTTGCTCCATTTCATCTTTCAACTGCATTTCATTATGTAGTTGTTCTTCCAGCTCATAGATCATTTTCTGCATATTTTCCAGCTTTAAATATATATTTGTATATGAAAGAACATGCATTAAATTTAAAAACTTCCAGAAAAAATTCTAAATATTCAGTGCTGCTTATGTAGTAACACAGCTTATTCACATCCATCTAAACATTAGATTTTACCTTATTAAAGTGATATCTCCCTCTAAAAAAAAAAATCTTAAAAAGTCTATTACAAGGAACAACTTTAATATTACAGCTTTGTCATTTACACACACAAAATCCTAGGGTTCTGAATAGTTTTGTTAAAATTCACATGGCTAAGCTAAATCAAACCCTTAAGCGTCTTCAGAATCAAACTAAAGGTATTACTGTAAGGATATAACAAAGCACTTAAATTAGTCTGAAGATTGCTTTTTCTGCTATGAACCATCACATGTATTTTGTAATGTATTTTCAAGCTCTCAAGTTCAGGAAGCAGAACCAGGCCTGTCAATTATTAGTCATGAGGGGAAAATACTCTCAACATCTATTTAGTCTGAGATAATTTTTACAGCTAGCGCTGTCCTGAGGTTTGAAAATAGTAACAAGCTTGACATACAGAACATTACTGCGTGGCACGTAGTGCTTGCCAGCAAGATAAATTCAGAAATGTATTTTTTCATGTAGTACCTTCTGCTGCATCTCTGGGCACAACAATCCCACTCCAACACCAGCAAAATCCTCAGCTAACAACAAGGTGATACCACTTTTGAGGAAGCTCATTGAGTCAAGCCTGTGCTGATTCACCCCTTCAAACTTTTTCACCGATCTTCTCAGGATTTCAGCCTTATTTAGCTTTCCCACATTTTCCTCAACACTCTTGGAATTGCAGAGAGAAAAATTAGTCCTAATCTAGACTCTCTTCAAAGCAACCTAGTCAAGTGGTTCTGACCCTTTGCTTTCTTGTTCCTTGTTTTAATTTCAAAAGCTCTGAGAACTGCCTGTTTCTGCACAATCATCCTAGACAGAGCAACAGAACAGTTCCTTCTATGTCCACCTCTTATTTCCCCCCCCCTTTTCTCACAAAATATGCTTGGAGAATCTAGAACTGCTCACTAAGATCACGGAGAGGAGACACTACTTTCTTTCTCGATAGCAACAGTAATTGTTGGAACAAGGGCTGTTGTCTGTACAGCCTAAACTAAAGATTTCAGTTTGGAGACATAATACAGCATGCTTTATCCATATTCAATTAAATAGCCTCTATCCCACTAATTATACCAAGTCCATTCAGTAACTCTCTTCAAAGTCGACCAAAGGCCAGCACACAGCTTTAAGTACCTGCAAATATTTAAGAGTCTGGCTCTGTTTTTAATTTTACCATGTCAATAGCTAAATGCTTATGAGGAAAACAAAATTTATGGAACACAACGTACATAAAGCAATCGAGACACTTCAATGCTTCATAAATTCAGTTAGCCCACTAAACCACACAATCAGTTCCACTGATTTTTGACAGTGTTTTCTTCTGGAAAGAATGTAATCTGCAAAATACCACGGCATTCTAAAGCAAAAGCTCTGCCGACACCAAAAATCACAGGGAACCTAAGCAGGCCTTCTTTCCATGCCCCCCGTGCACCTTGGAAACCTGAGTGCCAAGAAGCTTGGGAAGCAGCAACTGAAGGAATTCCTGTACATCACTCGCTAGGTGAGCTGCTCTATAAATGCAGATCCTCAGTGTCCCAGTTCCCAGCAGCTTGTGGGGCACTCTTGCAAAGGAGCAGGATACCCAAGCTTGGGATGTTATCTGCCACCTCCAGTCCACAGCAAGTCCAGCCCCACAGTTAAACTGGCGGGTTGCTGGAAAGCTCAAGGTTCCTGTCACACTCACATACAGACTCCATGGTTGCCACAAAAACCAGAGTACACCTGGGACTGATGTGGCACCGAAAACACTGCACAGACAGCTGGAGATTTCTAAAGAGAAAACCCATGAATCTGGTTCCATAGAAGATTTTATATATATAGATACAGATATGCAGTTCCAGCTGTTTTATACCAATTCAGGAAAATTCTTATTGTATGAAGATCCAAAATCCTGCTTTTCCAATAACTTCACTGTTTAGTATGATCTCCCTTCTAAAAATCGATATGTTGATTTCCTATATGCCAAGCACTAAAATAACTGGAAGCATTTAGAACTCAGTTTATTCCCATATATGCAATAGATTCTTTGTTAGGATCCAAGAAAGCTGAAAATCAGCGAGACATACCACACTTTTATCCACATTGGAGCCTGTTCTGTTATCATTGGAATTTTCTGCAGTGACAGCTAAATACCTGCAACAACATTTTTGGAGTTTTAAGAGTGGTTTAAAAGCAAGGTTATGAAAAACCAGAATACAATCATCATAAAACAGAATCCACAGTGGGGTTTTTCCTGTAAAATGTGGATAAACAAACAGTAACAGAATCAGATTTATTTATTTCTGTATTTATTATAACTTAAGATTTAAGCACATTTAATTGAAAGCCTCACATAATTTATTGTAGAAAGCAAAGCAGAAAACTGCAGTAGGAGACCACCAGAAAAAAAAAGGATTTCTGCCAAATACTAACTCCACTGCTTTGCTTTTTTTTTTTTTTTTGCTTTCCATGGTTACAACACTCTCATTGGCTTCCATCCCATAAATATTTAGTCAGGCACTTACGCTGCAAGAACCAGCAATGAAGTGAACTCTGCAGAGGTCATGTAACTTCCAGCAAAGTTACTAAGAGTTCCACACACAAAGTTTGCCCTGAAGCCAGTGTACTTATTTTACGTAAATGTTTTCTAAAAATACCATAAATTTCTATTTGTCATGATTCTGACACGCCAGGTAAATAAACACAAATTACTATCTTCAAATTCCTTTGGCATTTGATGTGACAGTTTTGGCCTGATAACTGCTCTAGAGACGTAAGCGTCTCTAGCTGCAAATTAGATGAGGAAAAATTCTCCAACACAAGAACTTTGGAAGAAGGACACATCATCTCTGGGGTTTTTTCATCTGCGTATCTTCACACATATGAGAAACCTTTCCAAGAGATCAAGGAGGGTAAAAACAAAGACATCTCTAAAGCCAAGGTCAAATTAAACATCAAGACTGCTTTCAGACAATCAGATGACAGAGGAAAGAGAAGAGTTTCCTACAGACAGGGGTTTGCTGTCTTGAGTACCAGCAGCCACCGTAACTTGCCCGCCAGGGCTGCTGAGCACTAAAAATGTGCTGTTTAAACAGGCACAGCACCAGCTCCATCAGAATCTTGTGGAGAACACACAAGCCAGGTAGGGCAGCAGATGTTCTCAGCTAGTATCCCAAAAACTGTTACGGGTGAAGTTCAGTAATAAGCCTCCATACTACTTAGCTTACGATCAATGAGACTACAGCAGCAGAAATTACTCTATACCAAAAGGTTGTACTCCTTCCTTTAAGGACAGAAGTCACAATTTCCCTAGATTTCCATTTCTTTACATTGTTCAGCATCCATGAATAAGATGAAAAAAGTCAAAGGAGGGTGGAGATAAATATGCAACTTTTTTCTAAATATGCACTTTAAAAATGTTTGCACTCTTTTCAATACAAACAGGGAATAAAAACTAGGATTATACATTCATCAAGAATGGTTGCTTCAGACTTTTCCAGGCTACTGCACCCCCAGACTATCACAGGACAAGATCCAATTCTAGGACAACATTTTAGTTCTAGTAGGCCTACAAAGTTATGGTAGTATTCAGTAGCAAAGTTCTGCAGTAGCAGCAAAACACAGCCACTTAGCTCTCTAGATTCCTGATACTTTCCAAGAAGGAAGAGGAGAGGAGAAAGTTTGTTAACAAGCTCCTGTGTGCTACTTGAACTTCTTGCTAATAGATTAAAAAAAAAAATCTTCCTGCAAGGCAAAAATTAAGACTTTTCACATTACAGACTAAAACTCAGAACAGCAGGTGAATTCCTCACCTGCTGAACTCTGCAGGCAAAGCTTGCAAGTCCTATGCAAAAGCAACAACAAATCCAACTCCTTGCAGAGATGGAAAGAATTTCACCACAGGCTTGGAAAAGTGGTTCCCCTTCTATCCAAGGACGAAAACCAGATGTATTTTCTTTAAGGCTTTCCTGTCCAGGAATGCTATTAAAACTAGTAGTCTCTACTGACAGGGTCAACTATAAATTTTTAAGCCTGACTGACATCCACCACTATTAACCTCATTTTTCCAAGGAAAAGTAGGTAATTTTTGAAGACACAGCTATCCATAGTGTCTATAACAATGACTGCGGAAAGTGTGACAATATAACTGTGAGATACAAATTAAAAAATTAAGATATAAAAGCTGTAATTCAAAGTTGCCTAAGTAACAGTGAAAACTGTAAGGCCTCACAATCTTACTCTGCAGTGGATGAGTTCTTGAGAAAAAAAAAAAGGTAGAATATAGTTTATTTCTAGTAAGGCAAAGTTTAATTTACCACATAGTAAAACACTGGTTTGAAGTACGGAATCTTCACGTGCAGCTCAGGAACAGTTATTTGCAGTAAAATAAAGTGACATTCATATCCCTGATTCATGACTCCACACACATAATTCAGTGCTCTGCAGGCAGCTCTGCCTAGTAGCAGCAACAGCGGATTTTTCTTGCTTAGCTCCTGCAGCACCACAACATAGTACTTGTAATGCAGAATACGACACAAATTCAGTGGGTATCTGAAGGTACAGATGATTAGCAGTACTGGTTAGCATCATACTCTTGACACTTTGGTAATTTATTAGAATTCTGAATCACTAATAGGAACCTGAAAAGGCTTGTAACTAACTACTAGCTAGCAAGAATCAGAGTGTTGACAAAAGAAAACACCATGAGCTTGTGTCTTGTGTACGTACCGACGGTTGCTGTAGTACGTAAATCCTACAAAAGGGAGTTGGTTGCCCACAAATGCTTTTGGTATGGGAAATGTTTCTTCCTCTCCTTTGTCTTCTTCCAGATCATCAAAATTACTAGTGTCAATGTCACTACTTAAGTCAGGCACAACTGGTGCTACAGCTAGAAATAAAGCAGAACAGTATGATGATGATTATTGTATTACTCAAGTGACACAATCAAGAATTTCTGGGGGGAAATTTCAGTGTCTAAGAAGTCTCTTTCCTTGGTACAGAGTAAATGAAACTTTGAATGCCATTAAAGAAGCACGGCAGTCCTTTCGCTAACATAATACACAAATAAGGCAGATCACTGTCTGAGGAAAGCATTATACTTACTGTCTCTGAGAGTTTCCCAAGCCCACTGATCATTTTTGAAGAAAAGGTGCCGTTTAATTTCTTCTACGCCATTTCTCCCTAGCCTCACTTCCCTGTTAAAGAGAGTGCTTTGGTTTAGCAGGGAAGATCACAGCAATTTTTCTGAAGACTCATTCTAAGGCATACTCTAACGAAGACACAGAATTATCTCTAAAACTAATTGAAGAAATAGACATGTCTCAAAGTTCTAGTATGAAGATACCTGCAGAAGCACAGCAGCTGCAAGTGGTCGAGTCATCATCCCTGGAGATGTTTAAAAGACATGTAGATATGGTGCGTAGTGACATGGTTTAGTGGTGGACTTGGCAGTACTGGGTTAACAGCTGGACTTGGTCTTAAGGGTCTTTTCCAACCTAAACAATTCTATGATTTTAGAAAGCTGTCTGGTTTTAAGTGTGGTCCATAGGAAGTCCTGCTGCTACCACTTCCACCATCATGGCCTGGCTAGCCAGCTGCCAAGAGGCAGCTAGTTTCCAGTTTTTCCAGGAGCACATTTTGCTGTTTGAATCCCATGAAGTCTGGAAAAATGCAGCAGCCTCCCTCCTCTGTAGATCAGTTCTCAAGCAAAGGTCTTGCTTATATTAATCAATAGCAGGGGTACAGCAAGTGTGCACGCAGGGTGAAATGAACCTAACACGCCCGTTTCAGATGAGCTTCCTTTGAGTGACCCCCCCCGACCCTGCATGCCCACTGGGATCTGGAGGCACTCCTGAAACACACCTTTGGCTTTAGCTTCATCCCCAAGAACCCTGGAGTGCGTGCCTCTCAGCACTGTGCCACACAGACTAAGGTACCAGCAGCTGTTAGTAAGGAGTAATACATTATAGCTGCACTAAATTTACAGGGCAGATGTACCCAGAGCAGCTGCACATCCCTTCCTCCAGTATCCATGCTACTACCACAAAGAGCAGCAGCAACCATTGGTGACTGCCTCACAAATACTCACTTCTGTTGAGCAGTTTAGAAACCTACACAAAACAATACATATATATATATTTTCAAAAAACATGAGAAGAAATTCTCTTAAAGGCTTACTTTCATTTTCAGTAAGATTTAAATCTTACCTATCAGTTAAAAAGGCACAAATAAGGTTTTTTGCCTCTTTAGAAATCTCATGGTCATCAGGAAAAGTAAGGGAGTTCTTATGGTTCATAATCTTACTGTATGTTCCAACCAAAGAATCTGCATAAAAAGGTGTATCACCTGAAAAAGCAACGCAGAAATTAAAAGCAGATGAAAAAATATTGTAACTTTGATTTGCTATATTTGAGCTATATATGCAAGAATGGAAGCAACTAAGTGGACAAGAGGCAAGCACAAATGTTTGAGGACACTGACAGACTATTTCTAAAACAGTAAACACCATGATCAGGAAGCCCCAGCTTATGTCAGGAAAAAAACAAACAGTGAAAACCAGCAGTGATTTTGATATAGAGTCAAGAAGTGTGGCCAATTCCAATTACCCTACTACTCACCTACAAGCATCTCATACAAAAAGACTCCAACTGACCACCAGTCGCATTCTCGCCCATAGTAACCATCACCACCCTGGGACTTCAGCACTTCAGGAGAGATGTAGTCTGGTGTTCCCACAGCCGTATCACATCGTACCATCCCTTCCTGCCAAGGGGAGGAAAACAGCCAGGCTCACATGTAAGATCCAAAATTGCAAGTCTAAGCAACATCAACTTTCATCAATAAAAGTTCTTTTCCAAGTGGGTATTTTAAAGCTACTAAATGCAGAACAAAGCACCAGATCTGTCACACACAGTGCAAGCTACTTTAAAATACTGTTAATACCCAAATGAATCAGAACTGCACCTATGCCCTGGAAACACTGCACAGCCTCTCCTGCTTGTGCCAGTGTAAATATGTCCTATACTGTAAACAGGGAAAGCACCTCTGCTAGCATCAACTGCTGAACATCAGGGATTTTGCTGACAGGATCAGCTACAGGGCAAATTTTTCCACCTCTGATCCCTTATACTTAATGCCAGGAAGACTGAATGTAGACAGGGCTGTGAAACTAAGTAGGCTTCAAAACGGGTAACAGGCGAGAAGGTTTGACATTCCTCAGACCCCTAAGGAAGGGCCAGCAGAACAGACATCAGTCACACTGGAGGTAGCATCCAAAATGCTGAAGCTGCAACCACAAGCCCCTTTCCAGCTCTGAAATAATCCTATGCCATTCCTAGAAATGGATCAGTAGAAAAATTGCATAAAAATACATAAGTAAATATAACAAATATAAATCCAGCGTTGCATATACAGCAAATGAAGGATGCACCCAAATTAAATTCCTGTGCTGAGCAGTTCCTCTCCCCCAGAGTGACCTCTTTCAAAAGAGCAGAGGAATTGAAGACTAGACCCAAGACCACTCAGCTAGCTTTGTTTAGATCAGCACAAAATGTAACGTGTCATTGACACAAGTTCACTTCTATAATGCTAACATATATACAGCAAAGTTTCAGTCTTTTCTTTTCTGGCACTTACACCTTCAACACTAGGATAAAGTTTTTCTATACTTCGAAATTCCTCATTGTTAAGAGCAGAATCAGACAAAGATGAATCTGTATGAAGTGAAAAACAAAGCCAAATTTTGTGTCAGCTATTCCACTGAAGCGATCTGGTTGTGACTTGAGGGAATTCCTTGAATTTGTACACAACCTGCACTTGGTGCCTTTTATTTCTGGCAAAGCAGCCAAATACAGTGATTTATTCAAAGCTGTGGAATATGCTGAGAACTCAATGCCCACATTACACTGACTATTAAGTACCACCTATTTCAGATTGCTTTCCTCAGAGATATACATGTGCAGGCTGACACAAACCAATCAGAGTTCTCTGTAGAGAAAAACAGTGCTTCACAGTATCTGACACACTGTTAGAAAATACATTTTTGTAGTGATATCAGGTTATATTTTACATAACTAATTCTATGACATTCTTTAACCCATTTCCTTCAGATGTGCCCTCTTGCCACACCAGCATATGGCAAATAAGTACAATTGGGAGTCGGTGACTTGTACATCAACTACGATTCTTTCACTACTGACACACTACACAGAAATAATCTCACTTCTTCACGTTGACTTTTGGTAACCAAACACTCAATCCAGAGGATCTTGAGACACAGGCTTGACTTCAGAAAGTTTCTCTAGGAAACACTATAGGAGTTGATACCATCTCTACTTCAAGGACCACTTCTACATTCTACACTGTCATTGACTAGGATGCATAAAGAACAGTTATAGGAACAGACTGGAACTTTCACCTAGCTAAAAAGTTTTCAGTATATTTTCTTTTCACTTTTAAGTATGTTTTCCTTTCACAAACAGAAAAGCAAAATTAAAAACATGCTTACCTTGTTCATCTTCATACAAGTACCAAAATCCGCTAGTTTTAAATGACCAGCTTTATCTAGCAGCATATTATCAGGCTTCACATCTCTGAAGGAGAAAAATATATTTGTTTAAAAGTAAATAAATCAATTTAACTTATGAAAACAAGTCGACTACTTTTCAAATGCAACTTTGTAAGGAAAAGCATCAACATGAAAGCACTACTATCTCCTCCATTTTTAGTCTGCTTTCTCTAAGTATCCCATCCAACACAAACTACTGAACTACAGCATTTGAATAAATTACTGTGGAAGTGGGAATACAGTCTTAAGTCACCAAATCTAACAAATCTGGGCATTAACATTGAACCTCAAGTTCCTCAAAACCACTCACTAGTTTAAGTACCTCTCTGCCAGGATCCAGCTACAGAGGAAAAAAGAAAATCCCTTCTGGTTCTGTCAGCTATCTCAGACCTTGAAAACATAGCTTCTCCTCTGTACCACTTTTATTTTAAGGGAACAAATGTGTGTCATTTTCAGAATTATATTCATGTGAAGAAATATTTTTCCATGGCTCAAAAGTACTATTGCCTTATGCCCTTTACCACATAGAACTTCTAAAGCCTGCTTTCTAAAGCTTGCAATACACACATACAAATGGTTCATTCAGACAGATGATTTATCCATTAGATGTAGCGTAGCTACATAATTAATAATACTGTAGATCCTACTCAAGCAATAGATTAGCAGTTCGTTTTGCCTTGGTTTTTTGCAAGAGTTTGTGTTAACACTGATCTTCTAACCAAATGACAAATTGAGAATTTATATATGTCTTCCTCAAGCTCTGCCTGTATTTTCTGTTGAAAAAAAATTATCCTCCTGCTCTTTGTTAATACAATTAAATGCTAACAATAGATAAAAGTTCAGATATAGAACACAAAACTACTCAACCTATCCAAAAAGTGACTACATTTCACTTTAGAGAAAATACATAGTATGAAACTAAGCCAAGTCCCTTTGCTCTGCACCTCAATTTTCCACCTTGTCCCTCATAAGAAAAGCTGTGGCTGGGAGATCTTCCTTGCACTGTTCACAGATTCTCGTTTAATGGGTCACGGAGGCTTCAAATGCAGAGCAGAGAATTAATAATTCCTCTTGGCAAATGTGACTCCTCTCAAATTCCCAAAGCTGCTTTATCTAATCAACATAAAACCAGCTTTGGGCCAACACATTCATACCACTTCAATTCTTCTATCCCTTGGTAAAGTGGGACAATCTTATTATTCCCCAAATTGAGGAATATCAGTCTGACAAGCCCCTTTCCTTTGACCATATCACCTCAAACTTATAACTTCTGATGGCAAGAATCTCTGAGGTTGAAAGATGGAATAATTATACACTAATAATGAAATAACACCCTACATTTTTAAAGTGCCTAAACAATTGGTGAAGTCATTCTGCCAGCACCAGTGATAAAGCAACGTTAAGGAACAACACTTCCATTTTCTTCTTTCTCACCTGTGTATAAAACCCATGGAGTGAATTGCATCTAAAGCGAGGACAACTTCGGCAGTGTAAAATCTTGCCCATTTCTCTGGAACATCGTAGTTGCTCATTAAATTCACAAGGTCCCCACCAGGCATGTATTCCATCACCATGTAAAGGTATCGGTCATCTTGGAATGCGTAAAATAACTGTAAAAATCAATAAACAAAAAGTAGTCAATGGATGTTCCAGTTATCTTTAGAAGCACAGCATGGTGGGGGTTGGAAGGGACCTCTGGAGACCATCAAGTCCAAACCCCCTGCCCCAGCATGGTCACCCAGGGCAGCCCACACAGGAACAGATCCAGGGGGGTTGGAAAGGCTCCAGAGAAGGAGACTCCACAGCCTCTCTGGGCAGCCTGGGCCAGGCTCTGGCACTCTCACAGGAAGGCAGTTTCTCCTCATGTTGAGGTGGAACTTCCTGTGACCATTGCCTCTCATCCTACCACAGGGCAGCACTGACAAGAGCCTGGACCCTTCTACTTGACACCCACCCTGCAGCTATTTGCACACATTAATAAGATCCCCTCTCAATCTTCTCTTCTAAACAGCTTCTTGGCTTAACAGCCAAGTTCCCCCTCCAAGGAGCTGCTTCCCAGCGGGTCTGCCCCTCACCTGTACTGGTACAGGGCGCTGTTCCTCCCCGGGTGCAGGACTCTACACTTATCCCTGTTGAACTTCATTAGGTTTGCCTTTACCCAGCTCTCCAGCCTGTCCAGCTCTCACTGGATGCCAGCACAGCCTTCCAGTGTGCCAGACACTCCTCCCAGTTTAGTATCAGCAGCAAACTTGCCGAGGGTGCACTCTGTGCCTTCAACCAGGTCAGTGATGAAGGTCTTTAAGGCTGGACCCAGAACTGACCCCACAATCTTTTGCTTGCTGGAAGTCAAAGGAATTTCTCTGCAAGTGATTTACAGAGTAAGAGAATTGCTATAACTACAGCAGCAACTTTGCACCATCCAGGAGACCTCCTGTCCCGGGTTCAGCTAGGATAGGGTTAGTTTTCAGTAGAAGCTGGGAGGAGGCCACAGCCAGGACTGAGAACTGAACCAGCCACTGGGCTTTTCAATCCCATACTGATGTCATGGCTGGTACAGAAGGGCAGAGGGCAGGCTGGGCCAGGCACCCGCTCTCCAGCACAGTGCAGCTGGTGCAGCTCTGGGCCGACTGCGCCCTTTCCGAAACAAAGAGAGCAGCCTGACTGTTGCTGTTGTTTCTTCTCTTGCATTGTTCTGTTAAACTCTGCTTATCTCAACCCATGGGGTTTTGCCTTTTCCCCCCATTCTCCATCAGTGAATGAGTGATGGGCCACCTGGTGCCCAGCTCCAGGCTGGGTCTAAACCACAACACCTCCTAAAAAGGAACTAATCCCCAACGTAAATTGCATCCATCCCTCTGTAGCACAATGTAAGGAGTACAGGCCGGGTTACAAATTCAGTTTCTGTGCCACAGGTTTTGAGATCATTTCAAAGAATGCTTCCTGTGTAAGAGGCCAGAACGTGGCCTTATTCACCAGGATGCCAGGTGACAAATGTGTAAACTTGAAATCGCTGTAATACAAACATCTGCCCGATTCTATTTGTGTTATCACTACATATTTGTTATTCTATTGCCAATGTATTTATTGTATAGAAAGGGAGCCCAAATTTTAAACAGTTTTAACAGTTAAGTAAAAACTGAACCTTTACAGTTGTCAATGCTCCGTTCAACACGAGCAGTGCAAGTAGATTGAAATTTCCCCACTCAAAAATTGTTGAAAATCATAAAAGTACTTCTGGACAATCAATCCCACACAGATATCCATTTAGTTTGATTTTAGAATTTGACCTTGGTAAATCTTGAATGATTTTGTTTAATTCCAACTTAACAAAAGAATTTACATGCTTAAGGGTAAGAGCAATTTAAACAACCAAGTTAAGGTGTGCACAAACAATGCCCAATGAGTGCTTCAGGCATGCCCCATTAAAACTCCAAAGGCAGCAATGCCTTCCCAAAAAATGTCAGTGATAGTACTGAAATGAGGAAAAATAATAGCCAGGGTGGGTGCAGTCTGCAGTCAAATACACACACAGCAATTAGAACATGGAGAAGCTGTGTTTTAAGTAGATCCTTTTGGTATGCTGGATGCCTTAAAGAATTGCTGCAGTGTAGGCTCACTGATATATATCTGGCAAAGGTTTTTAATAACAGAATTGCTTATCTTGTAAATGTTATGACATGGTAGTTTTGAAGCACATGCAGTATCTGTTATTTGTTGTATACAGCATTCCTTACCTGAATGTGTTTCCCTAACAGAACAATACAGCCAAAAACGGACTTTGAAAAGCCAAAAATGAAAACATGTAATTCCAAGCCATGCAGTGTTGTAACAAAACTATTCCACAGTGAGAATATTTTAAAACCCCCAAACTTCACTATACCTGAACAACCCAGGGACTGTTAGCAAAAGCCATAATATCCCTTTCTTCCCAGAAGAATGCAGAATCTGATCTTTTTATCATCTCAAATTTGCTGAGAAGCTTCATAGCATACACTCTCCTTGAGGATTTATGCCTTACCTATGAAGACAAATGTGATATAAAGAGAAAGCATATGTTAATGTGGCAAACTAAAGGACACCACTGAATACATTATTTTTCCTGCTTCACTACATAACAAGCTTTAAAAGACTCTTCACTTTCACCATATATATACTGTAGGTCTACAGAATAATTCCATTCTATTATCTGACAATAAGCATTGCTCTTAAAATTCTTGCTAGAACTATTCAGAAGTGCACAGGAGTGAGTCACTTTGTAATCTGTACATGTGTGTCTTCAGAAGGACAGTGACACCTGTTAACAATACCATAAAGTTAAAACTAAAGCATTTTCCAGAGTTCATTAGCAGACATGTATACTTGCTGCCAAATTTCCTGTTGCTCCCACCAGTTCTCAATTTAATAAAGCAGCATGAACAAGCCTGGTTGCTAATCTGTCACAAACAGCCCGCAACGCTCTCATCTGTCAGAGCTACAGCCACAAAAATCTAGTGCAGTCCTTGAACTGGTGGAAATTATTCTAGTCCTGAAAATCTGTTCAAGTGTCCCTGTATACAGTGGCAAAGGCTAGTTTTGTTGACTATGAGGGATACACACATTCCATCGCATGACTACAGAGCAAAACAAGTACTTGTGCACTCAGTACTGAAACATGACACTCAAAAACATTTCCATGGGAGAGTAAGTAGTAAAATTTCACTGAGCTAAAGGCTTTAACAGAAGACTGCCTCTGCTGACCACTGTATTCAGAAGTGTACTAGCAAACACTACAGAATACATTCAAATGTACAAGTAGAAACATAACTTACCAACTGAACTTCCCCAAATGCTCCTCTACCAATCACCTTCACCACTTCATAGTCTTCAGCTTTCATGCGCAGGTCTCTCATTTTATTTACTGTGTCTTTATCTGCATAACAAAATTCACATTTCATACATAATCAGCTTAATTAAACCCATTCATCTCATTTAAATTATTCATAGCCATTAGAGGATGTGCTGCTTAAGGAGAGGACCTACTTTGGAACCTACCTCCTGATTGGAAGCCTCTCTGCAGGCTACATGACCTCATTCTCATTACCATAGTAACCCAAACCTGACAAACATAGCACAATGATTCTACTGCACAAATTCTCAGAGATTTTAATTTGGGAATCTTTTTTTTAAATAATCACCCAGAAAAAAGCTCTGCAAAAACTGAATATCCAGCATGATCTTGCTTGTCCTGATCAGCACAGAACAACTGTATCTGGGTAAATATGGAACACATCTGAAAAGTTATCATAAAGTACACACGCAGGACACTGGAAGAAACTATTTTTTTAAAAAATATGCTCTCTTCTGCATTTTATTATTCCTAATACTGAAAAAAGTAGTTTTTAATTTAAAACATGCAGTGGGAATCATCGCAATTATTTATATAAACCTGTCATTCTGTAAATACAATAATGGACTAACTCCCAGTGGGCAGATACTCCAATTCCAAATTTGGTCAAAGATTAAAACAGTCTATTTTAATCCCCGTGGGTCAACACTGGCATGAGATTACATGGAAAAGCCTCATGCTTCAGTATTCTTAAAAGCAAGGAAAATCTACTAAAACATACATGCTTCTAATAAAATAAATTATGCAATGGTATTTTATTTTCAGAAATGATATAGTGGGTCTAAAAGTAAAATTTAAAAATAAGTAAGGACAAGGGCAGAAAAAGGACAAGGAACATAATTTTCTAAGTATTTAAAAACTGATGAGGCAGATGACAAAATTACCATTCCATTTCTCTACTGGCCATTACCTAAACCAAAAGCAGCATGTGTACAACCCAAATTCAGTAAGATTTTCTTACTGCAACAGGAGCAAACAGCTTTGTTTGAATCAATACCATGGCTCTACTCTCCAATGCAAAGCCACCCCTTTACAAAGCAGCATGCCACTAGCTGATTCCAATAAATTCAATTAAAATTATAAGTTCTGAAGAATAGTTTCACACAAGTATGAAAATACTCTATAATTAAAAACATTTAATTGATGCAATGCCATATTTGCCCTGGTGGAA
The DNA here is from genome assembly GCA_025345505.1 of Todiramphus chloris collaris. Lineage (NCBI taxonomy): Eukaryota > Metazoa > Chordata > Aves > Coraciiformes > Alcedinidae > Todiramphus > Todiramphus chloris. The sequence goes on from JANVCC010000261.1 coordinate 397,507, forward strand.
GCTGACCTATAGTGAAGGATGAGTACAGCAGCGTGGAACTAAAATGCAGCAATTCTCAGGACAACAATTTTCTGTTAAGTTACTGCCAAGTGATCTTCCAGCAGCAGGCCCATCACGGAATGCAAGCTCTTAGCAGCGGTGCAGAAGAAAGCTAGGCACAGTCTGAATCTTTAAATGGTTTTCAATCACAAGCCTTGTCTATGGCCAGAGCAGCATTAAGGACAAGACATTTGCAGAGCAAGCTGAGCTAAGGTTTTCTAACTAACAGAGCCCAGGCTTGTAAGCAGTTGCAAACTGCAGTTTACTGCTGGAGACAGACACTAGCACTGTGCCACTCCGACAGCACGGTACAGTAACAGCAGCGGGGGACTGTGCGCTTCTGCAGGCCAACATCTGGTGACCCAGGTCTATGGCGCGCCTCTGCA